>JADBJO010010315.1:60000-73948 GCA_016801955.1 Conus betulinus
ACTATTCTGCATTATGCAACAGCTATCAAAATTAGAAAACACATCTTTGAAACTATTTATGAAATTGTTTGACTCTCCGGTACAGCCCATTGCGCTGTATATAGAGCTGAACTTTGGGGCCTTTAGGATTCTGCTACTTATTGTGAAACAGTTCATTTATTTACCATGAAGAAGTTTTTACGAGTGAGCATGTGAACACTAACGATTTTTATGGCGAAGTAAACAGATATCCGATATATTTGAATTCTGCTGCCAAGTGTATACACTACTGATTAACAATAACATAAATGGAAATCTCAAGGTCGTCCAAGAAAGTTATATGATTTGGATGCGAGAGGAAGAGTAAACTGGGTTTCAAATGTGAGTTATAAATCATGTGAACTTGGTTTTGGTTTCGTGTGGTTACAACAGGGTGTCGGAGATATGAATGATTTCCTTCGGACATTTCGGTATTTGTCTACTATCATCATCAAGTCATGTTCAAGAAAACGACCGTTTTGCTTTCTAGAGACAGTTCAAAAGTATGCATTGCGTTCCATCGTATCTATCAATTAAAATCGACAATCGTTTAAGGTACATTATGACAACGTTCAATGAGGTATTTCCGAACATTTTGTTCGTTATTATAGTCTCAGGAAGCATAGCGAATGTGATCTTCTCTGTCCGCTGTGTAAAAGTGCTGAAGAAAATGAGCTTCACTTTGTCTTCTATTGTCCTATTTTGAATGATCTGAGGAGTCAATTAATTCATCAAAAATATTCTAAGCATCCTTCTTTATATCGACTTTCATTACTCATGGCATCCACAAACGAAGTTACCATAAAACGTTTTGCTGTTTTCTGTACAATGCGTTTAGGATTAGAAGTATAGTATGCAAGTAAGAATGAACTGTTCTTTACTGTTTGATATTTAGTAGTCGATTACCAGTTGCACTTTGATAGATATTTCATTGATTTTTTCCTGGTTCTTTTTCGAAAAGATTTGTTCACATTACCCCCTTGATTATGGGCTAGGGCCTATATGAATAAAACGTATCGCTCTCGTTTTAACTTCCCTGTATGCTGGCACCATATTTCTCTGTCTACTATATGATGGCACCATATTTCTCTGACTGCTGTATGATGGCACCATATTTCTCTGTCTACTGTATGATGGCACCATATTTCTCTGTCTACTGTATGATGGCACCCATATTTCTCTGTCTTCTGTATGATGGCACCATATTTCTCTGTGTATTGTATGATAGCACCGTATTTCTGTGTCTACTGTATGATGGCACCGTATTTCTATGTCTACTGTATGATGGCACCACATTTCTCTGTATGATGGCGCCATATTTCTCTGTCTACTGTATGATGGCACCGTATTTCTGTGTCTACTGTATGATGGCACCGTATTTCTCTGTATGATGGCACCACATTTCTCTGCATGATGGCACCATATTTCTCTGTCTACTGTATGATAGCACCATATTTCTCTGTCTACTGTATATGGCACCATATTTCTCTGTCTACTGTATGATGGCACCATATTTCTCTGTCTACTGTATGATGGCACCATATTTCTCCGTCTACTTTATAATGGCACCATATTTCTCTGTCTACTGTATGAAGGCACCATATTTCTCTGTCTACTGTATGATGGCACCATATTTCTCTGTCTACTGTGTGATGGCACCATATTTCTCTGTCTACTGTATGATGGCCACCATATTTCTCTGTCTACTATATGACAGCACCATATTTCTCTGACTACTGTATGATGGCACAGTATTTCTCTGTCTACGGTATGATGGCACCATATTTCTCTGTATGATGGCACCATACTTTTCTGTATGATGGCATCGTATTCTCTGTCTCCTGTATGATGGCACCATATTTCTCTGTCTACTTTTCTTTCTAATCACACCATTCTTCTTCTTCAGGTCGGTGTGACACACAACTCTTTCCTTTCTCGCCTTCTCTCAGTGATGTCTCCACTCTTGTTTCTCGTCCTCATCCATTCTCTCTGTCTGTCTGTCTGTCTGGCTGGCTGGCTGTCTGTCTGTGTGTGTGTGTGTGTGTGTGTGTGTGTGTGTGTGTGTGTGTGTGTGTGTCTCTCTCTCTCTCTCTCTCTCTCTCTCTCTCTCTCTCTCTCTCTCTCTCTCTCTCTCTTTCTTGTGTACGATTAAACAATTCTTCTCTTTTTTTTTTCTGTATGATGACATTAATCTTTAACATTCTCCTCCGTTGTTGTTTGTTGTTTTGTTGCTGTTGTTGTTGTTGTTGTTCTTCTTCTTCTTCTTCTTCTTCTTCTTCTTCTTCTTCTTCTTCTTCTTCGTCGTCGTCGTCGTCGTCGTCGTCGTCGTCGTCGTCGTCGTCGTCGTCGTCGTCGTCGTTGTACCATTACTGGTGCCGATGCCATGGTCAGAATCGATGGAGGTGGCGGCGTTAGTGCAGCTGTTGGTGAAGTACAGGTTTTCATTCACGTCTTTCTGCCATGTAAAACCTGCATGCTGTTTTATTGTTTGAAGGCCTCCGACCATTGTGGTAACCCAAATCGTAATTCCACCTTATGTGCACAACCCAAATTAATAAAATAATCATCTAACCTCTTGATATCAATCATAAAATTAGAGATTAGGAAATTTGTGTGTCTGTCAAATAACACGACTTATGTATTAACAATAAGTCATAATTTATAAATGTTGTGTCAATAGAATGCTATCTAGTCACAGAGAAATTAAATAGAAGATGTGTGTGTGTGTGTGTGTGTGTGTGTGTGTGTGTGTGTGTGTGTGTGTGTGTGTGTGTGTGTGTATGTGTGTGTGTGTGTGTGTGTGTGTGTGTGTGTGTGTGTGTGTGTGTGTGTGTGTGTGTGTGTGTGTGTGTGTGTGTGATGGGAGAAGGGGGGGGTGGGGGTTGAACGAGAGGGTGAGACAATATGGAGATGAGTGGGGTGGGTGGGTGGATAGGGGAAGGTGATAGGTGGTGGTAGGGGTTTCAGAGAGGTAGGGGTTTCAGCACAGGGTCTGCCATTGTTGTTGACTCAGGGCTGACCGGCTTCAGTCGCAGAAACGACCACTGTGTTGCTGCCTTCTCCAGTATTTTCCAGCTTGAAACACAGTTTTCAGTCAGCAGGCCGTTTAGGGTTGACTCCACAGTCGCTGGAAGTCCAGTAACTGGCATTTGTCACAGGAAAATAGAAAGCAATTGCCGCAGCTAAAGTTAATAGCGCCCTGTCGCTTTGTGTCAAAATCTGTGACCCCCCTTTTGATGTTTGAAGAGGGAGAGAGAGTTGGTGGAAAGGTGCAAAGGGGTACAAGATTGTATATAATGGGCAGATTTTTTTTATTAATTCTTTTTCTGTGTGTGCGCACGCGCGCGCGCGTGTGTGTATGTGTGTGTGTGTGTGTGTGTGTGTGTGTGTGTGTGTGTGTGTGTGTGTGTGTGTGTGTGTGTGTGTGTGTGAGTGTGTGTGTGTGTGTGTGTGTGTGTGTGTGTGTGTGTGTGTGTGTGTGTGTGTGTGTGTGTGTGTGTGTGTGTGTGTGTGTGTGTGTGTGTGTGTGTGTGTGTGTGTGCGTGTGAGTTGTGTGTACAACACTATGTTAATCTGACAGTAAATGGTTTTCAGTCAGTCAGTAGTCAGTGCGTGAGAGTGTGGGTGTGTATGTGCGTGCGCGCGCGCCTATGTGTGCGTGTATGCGTGTGTTTGTGAGAATGGATGCATGTGTGTACGAGTGCCCGAGTATGAGTGTGTGTGCGCACGTTTGTGTACATGTGTGTATGTGTGTGTGTGTGTGCGCGCGCGTGTGTGTGTGTGTGTCCGCGCGTGTGTGTGTGGGCGTGTGTATGTCTGTGTGTGTGAGTGTGTAAGATTGAGTGTATGTGAGGGTATGGGTGTGTTCGTATTGAGATGTGTGTATTTGTGTACTTATGTAAGTGCGCACGTGTGTGTGTGTGTGCGCACGCGCACGCGCGCGCGTATGTGTGGGTGCGTATGTGCGTGAGTACGCGCGCGTGCGCGCGTGTGTGTGTGTATGTGCGCGTGTTGTGTGTGTATGTGTATGTGTGCGCGTATTTTTGTGTGTTAATTATGCTTCTTTGCCTTGAATGAAAACGTTGGTATTCTGTTCATAATGTTTTCTTAAATGTCAGTACAACCTTGAGTTAATCTGACAATAAATTGGTTTCAGTCAGTCAGTGTGTGTGTGTGTGTGTGTGTGTGTGTGTGTGTGTGTGTGTGTGTGTGTGTGTGTGTGTGTGTGCGTTCGTGCGTGCGTGCATGCGTGCGAGCGTGTGTGTGTGTGTGTGTGTGTGTGTGTGTGTGTGTGTGTGTGTGCGAGTGTGTGTGTGTGTGTGTGTGTGTGTGTGAGTGCATGTGATGGGGGAGGAGGGGGTGGGGGGTGAACGGTAGGGTGAAGCAGTATGGAGATGAGTGGGGTGGGGGGTGGATAGGGGAAGGTGATGAGGGTAGGAGGGGGGGGGGGGGGGGTTCAGAGAGAAAAATGTCCTGAGTTGGATTGGTCACTGTTGTTTTGACTGACCGTTTGATTGTTTGTCTGTTTACCTTACTTTATTCTTTTTCTTTCTTACATTAGCGGCGCTGTATTCCTTCTAATAGCGCTGTTTATGCACAACATACAGTGAACACTATGTTATTTGTCGCTCTTTTATTTCCTGTCTCATATTGGTTGCGACTTGTATTGCGCATGCGCATGGTGTAATGATTCTGTACATGTCATGGTCATTGTGAAACATTTTGTTTCAAAGAAAAGAACCTTCTCAGCAAGGCGAAAAACAAATACAGAAATAAAATTATTTTCGGAAAAAAAATAGATAAATAAACTGGTTTCAGTCAGTGTGTGTGTGTGTGTGTGTGTGTGTGTGTGTGTGTGTGTGTGTGTGTGTGTGTGTGTGTGTGTGTGTGCGTGTGTGTGTGTGTGTGTGTGTGTGTGTTCTTTTTTCTAATTCCATTTTAACACTGACCATCCCCATTTTGCGACAAGAGCAATAAAAGGCCTCCAGGTCTATAATATTGTATTTCGTACTCTTACAGTTCATACCCGTCAGTGTGTTTTGGATATTGTCGGGTGAAAATCTCTCACCGAGGGTACGTGAACGGTACTCTATGTGCCCATTTCTTAAGAATTTAACTTATTTTAAGCATTAATTTTATGCAGAGGCAAAAATCTTCAAATCTGCTATTACTTTCTGCATCAACAACTACTACTGCTACTACTACTACTACTACTGCTGCTGCTGCTACTACTACTACTACTACTACTACTACTACTACTACTACTACTACTACTACTGTGGCACAGAGTGGAGTGGGGGGTGCTTGTAAATGGATCTGCTACATCTATCTCTTGTATGTCTGAAGGCGTGTAAGTTGTTTGTGTATCTTTAATAATTCCTCCTTTCACTCACTCACACCACCTTACAACATACCAACACAAACAGGAACTTACTGGGGAGTGTACATTTTATATTTACAATGAGATGGACAAGATCTATATAACACCTAAACAGCATCAACATGTGATTATAAACTAATTGGATTACGTCAACATGTATATACACGCACACTCCCTGTTAGGCTGAAAACTAATTCACAGCATCACTCGTGACATAATACAATAACGAGGGGCAAAATAGTCCATAGCATTACTCATGACACAGTATACTAACAACAACAACAAAAAAAGAAACAACAACAACAACAAGCATGTCTAACTCTCAAAGAAAATTATAATCTGAGTCTTTTCAGATATGAATCAAGTCTTGCCAGAGTTCATATTGCAGGTTAGGTGTATTGCTGTCCAAGCTAGGGTAGACTTGCACACACACACACACATAAAAACATCACTCTGACCTCAAGTTCGGACATATTGAAGGCAGTCCACACAATGCCACTTCTGAGACTGGGCACAGGGGAAGACAGCTGGTCCCACACCTGCGGACTGGGGCACAGGGGAAGACAGCTGGTCCCACACCTGCGGCTGGGCACAGGGGAAGACAGCTGGTCCCACACCTGCGACTGGGCACAGGGGAAGACAGCTGGTCCCACACCTGCGACTGGGCACAGGGGAAGACAGCTGGTCCCACACCTGCGACTGGGCACAGGGGAAGACAGCTGGTCCCACACCTGTAACTGAGCAGAGGAGGAAACTAAGTCCAACAATTGAGCACAGGTCAGTCATCCGAAAGGAAAACACCAGGGAGACATGGCAGCTCAGGAGGTAGGCCAGCTGCTCTCTGGAGCAGATGTGACTGACTCCAAAGCCATACTCGATCTGTGCAAATGTACCAGTCGAATTTCTCGACGTTGGCCGCTGAGTACAGTCACCCGCGGAAATGAGAAAAAAAAAAGAAAATCTCTGGCTATGCACACAGCAGATGCGCATAACTCGTCAGAAATCGTGCCTGTGGCATACATCTACTACTACTACTACTACTACTACTACTACTACTACTACTTCTACTACTGTGTGTGTGTGTGTGTGTGTGTGTGTGTGTGTGTGTGTGTGTGTGTGTGTGTGTATCCTGTTTCACCTCTATCTATTCCTAATATTTTGGCGATCTGGGCTGGACCCAGAATTGTCTGGGCGTGTTCGGAAATCCAAACATCCGCCCGCCGATTCTGTAAATAACCTGGAGTTGTGCTACGCGTCTATGCCCAGTCTTTCCGTGTCAACATTTATGTTGAGAATATCTGCAACTGAGCCGTCTTTTTTGCTTGCCTCCTTTGTATCTATCTTTCTTCCTTTCTTTCTTTTACTCTTTCCTGTCTCTTGTATTTGCTTTTAAACTCAAAGGTTCGGTATGCTTTTGTATTGATAACGGGAAGTTGAACAGCGTCCTTGTTTTTGACTGTGAACATATTCCTGACAGGGATGAGCCGTTTGTGGTGGAAAGAGATGAACTTCGAGAAGATTTTACAAAACTGAAAGTTTTGGACTGACTGCCGGGCCTAAGGAAACGTCTACAGGTTTCACTGAATGTGGGAGCATTTAAAACATGTTTGGTCACCGGGCTTTGTAAAACCTCAACAAGGAAAAAAATTGAAAAGAAAAAAGTCGATGGTGCAGATTCCTCATCAGTCAGTCAATTCCCTGACCGCTAGGGTCGTTGGGGAGGACGTGATGAGGCAGCCGCCGTTTCTCTCCAGGCTCTTCTGTTGGTGGCTGTCTTGAGGCATGGCCATTTTGGTCCAGTCCTTTATATTGTCGGACCAGCTCTTTCTCTGCCGTCCTCGTCTGCGACCTCCTTCAACGGTACCTTGAAGGACGGTCTTGGAGAGGGTGTTATGACAAATGATGTGGCCAAACCATGTCATCTTCCGTCGTTTGACGGTTGCCAGAAGTGGTTCGTGGGGCCCAACAAGGTTAGTGACCAGGTTCCGCACATAATCATTGGTCTTGTGTTCTTTGTAGGAGATGTGGAGTAGTTTCCTTAGGCACCTGGTCTCAAACGCCTGGATTCTTCTTTCTGTTTCTGCCATCAGTGTCCATGTCTCGCAACCATATAAGAGGATGGAGACCACTAGTGACTTGTAGAGCCGGAATTTTGTGTGGAATTTGATGTTGCTCTTCCACACTCTGTTCAGTCTGGCCATCGCTGCTGATGATGAGGAGTTGATCCTGATTCGGATTTTCTGCTGTGCAGGTGCCATCCCAAGTACCTGAAGCTGGTCACTTCTCCAGGGGCTCACCATTCATGGTTATGTTAGCACTGCTGTTAGTCGTGCTGTTGACCATGACCTTTGACTTCTCTGTGCTGACCTCCATGCCGTAGGCACTTGCTCTTGTGACAAGTCTGTTTGTGAGATCCTGGAGCTCGGTGTTGCTGCCCCCCATGAGGTCGATATTGTCTGCGAAACAAAGGTTGCAGACCGTCCTGCCGCCAATGTTGATGGAGGTGTGGTGTTCTTCGAGGGTCTCTTGCATGATTCTCTCCAGAAAGATGTTGAAAAGGACTGGAGATAGTAGGCACCCTTGCTTGACTCTGACTGTGGTCGGGAAGAACTGGCCCTGCCGGCTATTGAGAAATACTGTGCTGCTGGACTGTTTGTAGAGGGCCTGGATGACTTGGACAAGCCTCTCTTCAATGTTGAAGTCTCTGAGAACCTGCCATAGGCCGTTGTGCCACGCCCGGTCGAATGCCTTCTTAAAGACAATGAAGTTGTGGAAGAGGTCCTTTTGGTGTTGTAGATGCTTTTCAATCAGGGACTCGGCAGTTGAAAATTTGTTCCACAGTGCTCCGCCCTCTTCTAAAACCTGCTTGTTCTTCTGATAGCAGTTCCTCAGCCTTGGATTTTAGTCGGTTGAGGATAATGCGAAGCATGACTTTGCTGAGGTGGCTGATCAGACTTATAGTCCTGTAATTTTGGCTTTGTTTCAGGTTGCCTTTCTTGGGTAAGCGAATCACCAATGACTGGGTCCACTCTGTTGGCCACTTCTTTTCTGTCCAGATCTTCTGACAAAGCATTGTTAATGCCTCTGTGGTCTCTTTCCCTCCGTATTTCACCAGCTCAGCTGGGACATTGTCCACTCCTGGGGATTTTCCTGGCTTCAGACTCTATAACGCGGCCTCAACCTCCTCCTTCAGCACTTGGAGATCGTTCTTATTCCTGCGGGTCGTTGGTTGTCCCGCAAAATGGATGTGTGTCCGGGTTGAGCTGGTAATTGTAGAGCCCCTTACAGTATTCTGTCCATCTCTTCAGGACTTCTTCATTCTCTGTCAGTAGCTTGCCATCCTTATCTTCGATGACCTCTGATCTTGTCCGGTTAGTCTTTTTGAGGGTCTTGAGTGTGTTGTAGGCTTCTTTGCTGTTCCATGCTTCCATGCCTTTCTCGATTGCTTCGCACTGCTCCGCTATCCAATTTTCCTCAGCTGTCTTCATCTTCTTTCTGACTTCTCTGTTCACCTGATGGTACTGCATCCTGGCTTCGTCACTGGAGCGTTTCTTTCCTCCTAATTCCCGCCTCTTGTCACATAGATCTAAGACCTCGTTTGTACCCAAGGCTGGATCTTCTTCTGCTTCTTTCCCACCACTTCTTCAGCTGTTGTAGTTAGCAGCTCTTTGATGTTATTAGCAAGGGTGTCTACATCGCTGTCCACTAAGCTGAGGGCAGCAAACTTCCCGCCTACTTGAGCCTGGAACATCTCTGCAATTTCGGGGTCCTTCAGCTTCTCTAGGTCGAAGCGAATGCGGGGCTTCTTTGGACAGGCTTACATTGTAGCTTGAGCTTGAAGGTTGCCAGGACAAGATCGTGATCGCTGGCAATGTCGGCGCCTGGGGATGTTCTTGTTTTTGCTTTGTTGATGCTGGACTTGTAGCGTTGTGGGTCCAGAATGAAGTCTGCTTGGTTGTGAACTTGCCCATTTGGTGAGTGCCAGGTTGTGATTCTGGACAGTTTGTGTGGGTGGAGAGTGTTGGCTAGGGTAAGTCGATGGCTTTTGGCAAACTCCAACAGTCTAAGGCCTCTGTCGTGGTTTCCCCAATGCCAAATTTTCCTGCTGTTCCTGCCCAATTCCGGTAAGCATCTGGGCCTACCTTGGCATTACAGTCTCCTGGATTATGATCATGTCTTTCTTTGGCACTGTTGCTATAATGGAGTCAATCTGCTGGCAATAACTGATAGCAAACACCCCAAACACTCACTCAACCAGACCACCCAAGGATTTACAAAGACAATAACAGTTTATTAATTATAAATCGACAATACTCATTCATTCCATATGGGGAGAGAGAGGCCTAACCAAAGAAGACTGAAGACAGAGGAGAGACCAAGTGAGAATAGAATGGTAAAGAAGAGGGGAAAGAACCTATCAGTTCTAAGTTACCTATGGAACAAATAACCCAAAAGCCCAAGAAAAGCAAAACCTCCTTCCCCCGGGACTCCCACTACCAGCCCAACTAATTAAAGAATTTCATAATGAAAGAAGAACGATAGAGGAGAGACAGACTAATAAGATTCAAGACAGGTCAAAAAAACCTTCACACCACCAAAGCAATCACAACCATTTCCACTCAGTCACTCCAAAACAGCCAGACTTCACCATTTCCTCGTCAACCATGCCAGCCTGCATGTAATTCACTCCTATTTCAGTCCCACGTCCACGGCAACACAACACAAGCACGAATACACTTAGACATCACCCAAGTCCGAGTTCCTGCGACGCACGGTCAGCTCTAAATTGTCCCACATCCAGGGCCACATGGATCAGCCAGAACAGCAGCGTTGAAGAAGTCCCGGTCCCACGTCGTCAGTTCCAGAAGATGGGAGGGGTGGACGTGACAGACCTCCAAGGGTGTCAGAGGTGGATCCGGCCTTCTGAGACAAACAGGGTCAACGCCCTGCAGCGACGATCAATACGTGTACAGGGCAAATTATCAGGGTGTGTCTGGGTGTGCATGCGCGCATGCGTGTGTACGTGAGCGGGGACTCTATTTGATTCAAGTCTACCCATTTGTTTTCAAAATGATTATACTGGAAAACAACTATCAAGCAACTCATCCCTTTTCACAATGGGATGAAGTACTGAAATTATTCTTTAAAACAATACAAAATATGACACAAAGACAGAGGGCTAACAAAAACAGATAAAACACGACGGACGAGTCCAAAGCGTGGGCGTCGGGATAGGAGACCCTTATTTTCCGACTTAATCTTAGTCACACAGGCACTCCAATTAGCGTGATGCGTTCGTCCCGAGTGTTTGTCAATTAAAGACAGCTAACTATAAGAGAAGGAAAGAATAGACAATATAGACATATGAATAAGGAACCCAGTCTTAGAACCTTAATCTAACCAAAAACAGACTAATTTCTCCCCAAAGACAAATTAAGACCCCTTCTGACTGGATTCCTGGCTACGTAGGAGTGCAAAAACTTGACTTGGTCACCAAGTTTGTACCTTTTCCAAAGGTGCCCAGGAAACTAATAAAACGGGAGAATTTGTATCTAAGGAAAACGTTACCAGTAAAGGTAACAACACACAAGAACTATAAGAGAATGTTCTAACCATGAACTTAAACTTGTAAAAAAAAAAAAAAAAAAAAACAACAAAAAAAAACTTGCCTAAATAACTGAGTACGAAACTCACCAAAACGGCGGGTGAAGGGGGAGATGAAGAGGTAGATATGCTGGTCAGCTCCTGGCCCAGCGAAGAACCCAGGGGCTGTTCAGCCGTTCCCCACCAAGGGAAACCGGTCTGGGGCGACCAAAGGGAAGATGTGCCAGTGGTTGGGAACAGAGATTTCCCCCAAACACGCAGCGGTTTCCTCCCAACCCAAAAAGGTTAAGGACCAGCCGCTGATCTGCACCGAAGCAGACAAAAATGACCCCACTGCACTGGGACAGCGATCCCACTCGACTCAACGTTGAAATCCGAGTGCCACTTCACTCTCTTGCCTCCTTCCTCCAACCCTGAACTCGTGAACACTACCTCTCGCCAGAGTTAAACTGTACTGACACAAACTTAACGAAAAACACGTGCAGGCAGCACAAAACCGCTCAGCCACACTCCTGTCACCCAATACAAGAAGTGGAAAAGAAAAATGCAGTGGGGGATGCAGGAAAAAAAAAAAAAAAATACACACGGACAGCACGCCAAGCCCTTCCACTGACAGCCAAATGGTGACAGTCTCGTGTGAAACCAGCAGACACTGCTAAGGGTGGTTTCACACACTGCTAAAGCAGGCTGAGTAGGCTGGCGACCGTCCGTGACAATACCCCCCACTGAAAAAGACTGTGCCACTGAGGCACAGTTTGCTGCAGCCCCCGCAACCTACCGGTAAAAGTGAAGCAAATTATTTATACTAAGGGTATCTTACCGCCAAATATACACAATTGTAAAAATCCCTTCGTCCTTGTCAGTAAGACGAACTGCACGAACTGCTCTTCCAGACAGAAAATTTTTTCTCATGACACATCCGACTGAGGTAGTCAGCTTCGACATTTTTTTACCAGGAATATGTCGAAATGTGAACTCCAAACTCTGGAGCTCAATGGCCCAGCCCATGAGGCGACGACTAACCGGGCGGATGCGATGGAGGTAGGCCAGAGGGTGATGATCGGTTTCTAGGACAAATTCTCGTCCGTAAAGGTATGGGTAAAAGCGCCGAGTTGCCCAAACCACAGCGAGACACTCTTGCTCGATAGTATGGTATTTCAGTTCAGCTCCTACCAACTTTTTACTGGCGTAGGCAACTGGTAGTAGGCCTCTTCCCTGGTCTTGAAGTAGAACTGCTCCCAAGCCCTGTGCTCGATGCGTCAGTCCTAAGGACATAGGGTTTCGTTGGATCAGCCAACTGAAGGACAGGCTGCTGGATCAAGGCAGTTTTGAGTGACTCGAATGCCTCTGTGTCTTTGGAATCCCATTTCAAAGTCTCTGGCTTCTTAGCTCCAGTCTTGTCGGTAAGAGGTTTGGCCATATCTGCAAAGTGGGGAATAAACTTCCTGTAATAACCGACAAGCCCTAAGAAGGACCTTAGCTCTTTTTTGGTTTTTGGAGGTAGAGCATCCTGAATCTTCTGTACCTTGTCCTGCTCGGGCAGCATGTATCCGCGACCAATCACGTGGCCTAGGAAGGAAATCTCTGCTTCTTCACCTATCAGACACTTGGTAGGACGGGCCGCCAGTTGCACTTGGCGCAGACGCTCAAACAGAGTCCTGAGTGATCCCCCAGATGACTTGTCCAATCCTTAGAAGCCAAGAGCAAATCGTCGATAAAGTTATGGGCCTCTTTCATGTCCAATGGTCCAATCAAGTCGACTCCGACTTTGCTGAAGGCGTAGTGACGAGAGGTACAGATCCGAGGGGGACTCTAACATTGCGGCCCTTGGGAGTAGTTCTCTGGCAGATATCACATGTGCGGCAATATTTCCTGACATCCTGTGTTATACCTGGCCAGTAAAAGTCATGTTGGACTCGCTCGAGAGTCCGGCGTGCACCAAGGTGACCGGCCATGGGTGTATCATGGCCCAACCGCAGCACAGTATTTCGAAGAGCCTTGGGGCACAACCAGCTGAGAGGAAGTCATAGTAGGCGTAGTGTAACGCCTATGTATCAGGCCACGACGTTTTACAAACTGGGGTCGAACCGTTGTGAAACGTCTTTGGGGGCTTTGCCCACTAACTCTCGCACAGTATTCAGGGTTGGATCCGTCCTTTGTAAGTTCAGCACAGCATCTGGGTCCAAAGATATACAGTGTCATGTGAGGACAAGGGTTTCAAGAGGGGCTTTAAAGCTTCCTTTTCCTTCTGGGCCTGAGAACGTGTAACAGCTGCTACAACTACTTCCGGGGGGAGCTCTGTAGAAACTGGCTTGTCCTCTCCATTTTCAAAGCTGACAGTGTTGCCAATAAGAAGGGAATAGGCAGGTTGATGAAGAGCTACAGCCCACACCTTACCCTTGAAGTAAGGAGTTGAAACTTCCACCAGTACTGTGGGACGAGTCGCCTGAAAGGATGACTCAACTCCTGTAACCTGGCAGTCTTGGCCGCGGGGAACATCCTCAGGAACTAGCCGCTGGTCCACGAACACAGCGGTAGCACCGGAGTCTCTAATTGCTTCAACCACCTTGCCACACACGACTGAGGGAAACGTGGGGCATGTAGGTGTGGTCACCTCGATCTCTCCAAAAGCAACACTGGCCCGGGAAACATTTTGCTTAGACTTTTTGCCCCAGTGGGACAATTTCTCGCTATATGTCCCTCCTCCTCACACCGAAAGCAGACCCTAGATCCATTACGAGACTTTGTTGTTTGACCCGATTTTGCATCTTCCGTGGACGAAGTTAGCTTGGACTCTTTCCCCTCCAGCTCTGTAGGTTTCGTTGGGCCTCCAGTCCTTCACGCTCATCTCTGATGCCTCTAACCAGTAGTCCATCGTACGTCGAAGGCGCTCTCCAAACTGATGGAAGGTCTCATCAGATGACTTCTTCATGGTACGGAATTGCT
>JADBJO010010316.1:0-2500 GCA_016801955.1 Conus betulinus
TCATTCCAGGACTAGCTGGAACTTACCCCCCCCCCCCCCCCCACCCCCCCCCCCCCCCCCCCCCCCCAGTCATCTACATTGTACAAGGTACACAGGCACTCAGGAGACACTAATTAGCTGTAAAAATAGTTAAAATCTATGGTCAGTGACACTGACCACTGGTTGTCTGCATTGCACAAGGTATACAAACACTCATGAGACACTGATTAACTGTAAAATAGTCGAAATATCTGATTTACGTCATAGTGACCAGTGGTCAGTGACACTGACCACCAGTCGTCTGCATTGTACAAGGTACACAAACACTCATGAGACACTGATAACTGTAAAAATAGTCGAAAATATCCGATTTACGTCATAGTGACCAGTGGTCAGTGGCACTGACCACCAGTCGTCTGCATTGTACAAGGTACACAGGTACTCGGGAGACTATAATTAGCTGTGAAATAGTTAAAATCTCCGATTTACGTCATAATGACCAGTAGTCAGTGGCACTGACCACAAGTAATCTACATTGTACAAGGTACAAGCACTCGGGGGAAACACTAATTAGCTGTTAAATAGTTAAAATCTCCGATTTACGTCATAATGACCAGTGGTCAGTGGCACTGACCACTAGTCATCTGCATTGTACAAGCTAAGGTACACAGGTACTCAAGAGACTCTAAATAGCTGTAAAATAGTTAAAAGAGGCAAACCGGGATGAAGCAACAACGGTACTTGGTCACAACGACACGTGGTCACAACGACATTTTGTCACAACTACGCTTGGTCACACACTTGGCACTTGGCACTTGGTCACATTGGCATGTAGCCGTCTTTCTTTCCCACGCATGCACGGGCGTACTCACACACCCGAATATTGACCCCCACGCATGTAAGCTAGCGCGAGAAATGTGGGGCAAAAAGGCAGTGGAAAACCCTCTCTTGTTCGAAGGGTGGAGTGGGTGGAGGGAGATTCCAAATAGTCCTAGACTGACCCTTGGGGGGGGGGGGGGGGGGTTAAATCCAGGCTGGGCCCAAACTTACCCCCGCGGGGATAAGTTCCAACTAGGGGGGGGGGGGGGGGGTAAGTTCTAGCTAGTCCTAGAATGACCCCCGGGGGGGTAATAGCAGGCTAGCCCAAACTTACCCCGGGGTAAGTTCCAGAGGGGGGTAAGAACGGGCTGTTACACCGGGATATATTATGAAAGGAAGTGTAGAGTACAGCCCTGTCATGCAGTCTCAGACCAGAATGGAAATCCGTAGCATCATCTTAATCATCCTCATTCTCATCGATCAGCATAAAAAAAAGTCTTAAATTCTGTGGCTCTTCATGCCCTGCTCTCACGGTGACCTCAGTTTCGATGTCCTCTCCAGGTCTGCGGCCTTGGTTTGGTTCTGTCGGGGTCACCGGTATCGGCGAGTCCAATGGGGCTGTCGTTGGACGGACGTGGTGGCGCCCTCCGGAGGGAGAGCTCACTCACGCCGGCTCCGCGACTAAGCAATTATTGTCGTCAGTAGGGGGCTTAGTAGGTGGTATCCTGCGTATGTTGGATCAGAACAGGCGCCACTGAACACCACCGAAGTGACTCGGCAGCAGTGCAGTGTCTCCTCCGGTGGGTTGCCTCTTGACGACTTGACATTGACTGCTCCCTGTGGATTGCCGGTGCCGGGGCTGCGGTGGTGCTGACCGGGCTGTGGCTGTGGACGGGGGTGTCGGAATGAGCGGCGTGGGTGCACTGCCTCTGAGGTGGCACAGAAGATGGGACAAAAAAAAAAAAAAGAAGCAGAAGAAAAAGAAGTACATTTGTGTTGTCCAGCGCTATAAGGTATTCGCGAATGATCTACAAAACCTAAATAACATCGACAACCTTCGTCTTTCAAGCTGAGTTGACGAATGTCCTTACACAGGTCTCACAATGTACAAAACTTCTCCCTGTACCAGTATAGAGCATTTAAGTTTAGAGAACTAGCAACGGCATAGAAATATATACTCATTTATTTTTGTTTTCTTTCTGCGTGTGGATATTGGCACTTGTTAAAAACATTTCGTTTAATTCATTCTTTCTTTTTTTTGATTACATGTGATTATATGATGTTCACACACCGTTTCATTATGGACAATGGCCTATCATCAATAATTTTCTCTCTCTCTCTCTCTCTCTCTCTCTCTCTCTCTCTCTCTCTCTCTCTTAATACTTTGTATGCTTTGTATTTCTTTAATCGGTTCATGTGTTTCGATTTTGTTTTACTATGTTGGTTTACAGGGTTTGTATGTGTAAGTGCACACGCGCTTGTGCGTATGTGTGTGTATGCGTGTGTGTGTGTGTGTGTGTGTGTGTGTGTGTGTGTGTGTGTGTGTGTGTGTGTGTGTGTGTGTGTGTGTGTGTGTATGTGTGTGTGCTGAAGGATGAGTACAAATACATTTTACTTCTGGAAATCTCAAAAAAAAAAAGCTTTTTATCACTGTTAGCTGGGTAGCCCCTTTGTAGGGCAGTGGCCACATGAAAACAAAAAA
>JADBJO010010316.1:20000-25000 GCA_016801955.1 Conus betulinus
GTAATGTGCTCATCCCTAGCTGATGCGTTTGTACCATAGTGTTCAAATTCTTCGGCTGTTCGGACGATCCCTGGAGTCTTTTAGCCAGGGTACGACAACAACTACAACAACAACAACAACAACAACATACATACATTAGCTCAACACTTCACAACAATACAAAACTCAGGATCAAAGCGGGGGACCGCACTTCTCCTGCAGGAAATCCTCATGGCCCAGTCTGTCTCCAAGTTGTTGTCATGAATGACCTTTGTCTCTCGACCTCGCCTAAGGGACACCCCCCACGTTGTCCTACCGCAATCCAAGAGGTTGATTGCCTCCCTTGACCATCCAATACCTCAGGCGTGGCACATGACATGTCTGTACCGATGCTGGTCACCAGTTCTCAGTTGGATGCTCCGGACTCGTCCTGAGGGGGCTTGCCCAGTGTGAGCATCTGATGCTTTCCCGGCCAAATTCCAATTATTCTCAAGGGGTCTAAATTGTTGGCGTTTCCAGCGCTTAAACCATTTGAGGTATTTCAGTTCCGTCGAGACAGAGACAGAGAGAGAGAGAGGCAGACATAGACGGAGAGAGAGAGAGAGAGACAGAGACAGAGACAGAGACAGACAGTCAGACAGACAGACAGACAGACAGACAGACAGATGGACAGAGTGTTTACCAACCATGATATACTTCCTTACCCCCTCTCCCCTCCCCTACCCCTACCCCCTCCCTCGTCCTGCCCTTCCCACCCTCCCTCCTCCTCCCCCCCCCTCCCCACTTCCATGTCCATGAACCTGGTCAACGTCACTGCTTTGCTTGTATCTGTGTCCGGTTCTTAAATAAACGATCGCTTGGTGCAGACAAAGCCTTACAGGCAAGACTGTCTCTGGCGTTGCTTGAAGCCAGATAGCACAAGAACACAGCCAGAGACACGAAAGAGTTAATAAATGAATAAGCAAAACTTCGGAACCGTGTCTTATAGTCTAGACCTAACAGCTCCGCCAAGACTTGCCAGGGAGGGCGAATGTGGCGTAGGTGTCTGTAGGATGGAGTGGAGAGGAGTAGAAAATATGAGGGGGTGTGGAGAGGTAGGTAGAGGTGTGTGTGTGTGTGTGGTGTGTGTGTGTGTGTGTGTGTGTGTGTGTGTGTGTGTGTGCGTGCGTGCGCGCGCGTGCGTGCGTGCGTGCGTGCGTGCGTGCGTGCGTGCGTGCGTGTGTGTGTGTGTGCGTGCGTGCGTGTGTGTGTGTGTGTGTGTGTGTGTGTGTGTGTGTGTGTGTGTGTGTGTGTGTGTGTGGAGGTGCGCACATGTGTGTGATGGAGTGTCGTTGATTAGACGTGTCTCCATCTAGCGTGAATTATGAAACGGTCTATCGTGTCGGGCCTTTCAAATAGACGACTAATTGGGTACGTCCACAGATGGGCGGGAACGGAAACAGCGATAGTTTCATTCTCTGTAGCTCTCAAAGGAAACAAAATAGTGTCTATTGATTGTAGAACCTCTCTCTCTCTCTCTCCTCTCTCTCTCTCTCTCTCACACACACACACACACACACACACACACACACACACACACACACACATATATATATATATATATATATATATATATATATCATATACACTCGCGCGCGCGTGCGCGCGCGCACACACACACACACACACACACACACACACACACACACACACACACACACACACACACACACACCTCCATCCCACACCACACAACGCCTGCAACACATACACACCAAACGCACACCTCCACACCACTCTCTCTCTCTCTCTCTCTCTCCTCTCTCTCTCTCCTCTCTCTCTCTCTCTCTCTCTCTCTCTCTGTGTTGTAAATACGTATAAATATCTAGGTATCTATTTGTCTACTAGGCTTTAGTTTTGTTGCTGTGTTGAAAAATATTTCTAGTAAAGCTAAGAAAGTGTGACTGTGTACGTTGAATAACTATTCGTTAGATGTGTTTTTAAAATTGTTTGATGGTCAGGTTCAACCTATCATGCTGTACGGCTCCGAGATATGGGAATTACAAAATGCCTCACAGCAATGTGAAAAAGTGCATTTGTACGCGCTGAAGACATTTCTAGCTATCAAACTACGTACACGAATGATCTAGTCTACAATTATTTGAATAGATATCCAATCACGATTAATTCGATTGTAGATAACCACCGTTTATTGGTTGAGATTACTTCAAATAGATACTTACAGGTTGGCCGAAGAGCTTATGTCTTGCTAATGGAAATGGATGATACAGGTAAGAATACTTGGGTTACAAATGTACAGTTATGTTTGCAGCAAAATGGTTTTGGAGATGTTTGGATTAATAAGGATGTGGGGAATGTGCGTGAAATATACGTGTTAAAGCAGCGATTGATCGGTTGCAGATGGCAAAATGTAAGTGGGCATCTGAATAACAGTAAACGTTTTTACTGCTCACAATATGTTTTTGTCACTCTCTACACTGTGTACCGAAATGTCTACTCTTAGACATTGCTAGGCAATTGAAATATATTATGACAAGATTCCGGTTTGGGACCTCCGCCTTTGAAGGTGCATTTTTTCTAGAAACAGGAGGCATGACACACAATATCTATTATGCCCATCATGTAATGTGTCTGTTTGAAACGAATAACATTTCACATTGTGCTGTCCTTTGTTAGGCAGTTTAAGAAAACAGTATAATTATTCCCCTGAACATTACAAAAATCCTTATACCTTCCGTTTCTGTTTATTAATGTCTTCTGAAAACGGCAAAACCACAAGGAATCTTTGTATCTTTTTGTTTTAGACATTCAACACAACATACAAGGCGAGAGCAGTTTGTATCATAATTTTTGTTTTGTCATGTGTGTTAATAATTTGTTAATATGATTTACTTGTACACGTCCCTTCTAATGGGACAATGTCCTCTACAGAACATATATTCGAGTTCGAGTTCGAATTCTCTCTCTCTCTCTCTCTCTCTCTCTCTCTCTCTGTGTGTGTGTGTGTGTGTGTGGGTGTGTGTGTGTGTGTGTGTGTGTGTGTGTGTGTGTTTAAACAGACATTTAGCAAAACCTTCGAACCTTTGAGAACTCTTCAACGATAACTTAAAGTATTTTTTACTGTGGATAGAGACATTTTCACGGCATGTATAAAGTGGAAGTTGTATTCATTTAAAAAAAAAAAAAAATAATAATAATAATAAATAAATCTACGGCACATCCAGGGGTTTACAGCTCGGTCGCAGCATGCATGAGAAAAACGAGCGGTCAGTTTCGTGATTGGACAACTAAACATACTTCAAACACAGCCATCCTCACGCCTCCTTTGTCCATGCACTTCCCATAGGATGACACAAGGGGGAGGAAATTTAGGAGGCAAAGAAGTCTTTAGAGTGATGCTACTGCTTTTTTAGAATACTCTTGAAAAAAAAAAAAAGAAGAAGCTGGCAGATAAGGCTGAACTTTTTAAAGTTACTTTACGTAAGAGAAATGTCATGGTGTCTTGTAAAGACGGTTACATTGAAATCAGGGAACGAAAAGCGTATTGAAAGAAGAAGTGAGAACGACAAACACAAGCAAATGTCTTCAAAGTTGTTGACATTTACAATAATAATAAACTCAAGAATGAGCGTTTGCTTTACTAGAGGTGAGTAGAAACGTTTGAGAAGAGCGTCACAGAATTTTTCATGAGAAAAAATGACATGCAGTAGATACATTTCTATTCTTGAAGCCTTTGAATTGTCGGTTAAAGCCATCTTGACATTTTTGCAGCGCACACAGGACGAAGGAAGAGTGGGGCTGAGGGTGGGGGGTGGGGGTGGTGGTGGTGGTGGAAGCAATAGCGCTAATAGAAAAAAAAAAAAAAAGTACAGCTATTTGTCATGCAACGATGTTGGAGCGTCCCCCTATACTCTTCCAACAAAATGATACACGGAGACAAGGGAAGATGTCTATTATCTTTGTCCGCAAAGCCAAAGGAATGTGATCATCAACGAAATGGAATATGTAGACAAGCTCAGGACATGTTATTGATACAGACAATGGCAGAGAAATGTAAATATGGAAAGTCAAGAAAATTCAAGTGGGTTAGGTTAGGAGTAGTAGGGATAAATTACGCTGTCCGTTATGAGAGTAGGTTATATCAGAGTATTTTAAAAAAAAAAAAAAAAAAGGCTTGTTAGGTGTGGAAGAAACAAAACTGGTATCCTGAACTTGGCGATATATATGTACACGTGGCGTTGCTTGCTTGAAACAATACTTGAAAAGAAACAGATACGAAACGTTCAAAGTTAATAAGGCGAAGACCACATGGCCTGGGTAACATGAATTATTGGACTAATGACGTAAGAAAGAGGTCCGAATTGTGTAGTGCACGGTCATGATATGAAAGATACATTTTTTTTTTTACAACTTACCTCATATCCAGCCGATAATCAACGGTAAATGAACACTCCGTTAGCAGATGATAATAGAACAACTATTGCCCTTAAAAGGTATTGGACTTAAGCTACAAGTGCAAGAAAAAATGTAGAACTTATTGGCATTAATATTTTCATCTAACCCTTCCCTCCCTTTTTCAAGATTTACTATTGTGCGGGCGCACACACACACACACACACACACACACACACACGTAGACACGTACTCACGCCTCCTCCCCCTCCCCCCTCCCCCCCCCCTCCATCCCACACAAACACACGTCTGCATGAAGGACAACAAAAAAATTCGCAACGACCAAAACAGAACACCTACCATGCGTAGACTCTTTCAAATCACCACAAAGACATTAGACTTGAATACGTAGACAGCAGAATTTTCCCACCTACGTCATTTCTCTGTCGTGACGATGTTCAGGAGAAAATGACATCTTCTAGACGGTGATTCGTGAATACACCTTCCCGGGCAAAGACCAGTAATTGAGTCAATCAAAGAGCTTCATTCTGTTCTGAAGACGGTGCTCAGTGTAAGCCGCTCACTGTCATGTGACATCAGCTGAGTTTCCATGCTTGATATTTAGTTCG
>JADBJO010010316.1:30000-42500 GCA_016801955.1 Conus betulinus
ATGTCAATGGTGGAAGAATGGGGGGGAAAAATGAGAAGGTAGAACATAAAGAAAAAGTCGAAGAAGAAGAAGAAGAAAATGATGATCATGATGATTATGATCATGACGACCATGATGACGATCATAATGAAAGTGATCATGATGAAGATAATGATGTTAATGATAAGATGATGATAAGGAGGAGGACAATGATTATGACAAGGAGCGAACATGTTGATGATTAGAAGGAAGAAGAAGAGGGGTAGGAAGAGGAAAAAGAGGAGGTGCGGGGGGGGGGGGGGGGGGGGGGGGGGGGGGGGGGGGGGAGGCAGAAGACGGCGAAGGAGGCTTCTTGGTGTTCAGTGTTTCTAGTGCTGTCTGCAAGCATTTTGAAACTTTTTTTTCTCTTGTTGTTGTACAGAAGTGAACTGTTTTAATCAGAAATTTGAGGACGTTCGCAGGGAATAGTCCCCTGTCCCTGGAACTGCCAGTAAGAAATAAAGAAATGTGTGCGTGCGTGCGTCTGTGTGTGTGTGTGTGTGTGTGTGTGTGTGTGTGTGTCTGTCTGTCTGTCTGTCTCTGTCTGTCTGTGTCTGTGTGTGTGAGTGCGCACGCCCGCGTAACTTGTGCATATGTGTGTAGGCGTGTTTATACTCGCAAGTGAGGAAACTCAATGTTTTTTTTAAAACGCGAGTGTTTGTAAGAAAAAAAAAAGCTAATTAAACGAGAATCCCTTGCCTTCTTGCAGAAGGGATTGAAAGAAAAGTGTGTTTGTCGTTACAACACAATCAGAGAGAGAGAGGGAGGGGAGAGAGAGAGAGGAGAGAGAGAGAGAGAGAGAGAGTACAGCATCTGTATGAGAATTAACCTTTTCATGACTGAACGGACTAGCCAATTTCTTCTTTCCTTTTTCTTCCAGCAAATACATTTTACAAGGATTTCAAAAAAAAAAGAAAGGCCGTATATCTTAAATCTAAGCTGCTTCTGTTTTAAAGTTTACGATGCCAATAATAAAACTTCGCATTTATTCTCATGCAGGAGCTGCAGAGCCCGGTCCGCAAGTGCTGAGGACCATTCTGTCCTGTGAAGTTTATCCAAATCGTGGTGTACAACAGATGAATAGACTTGTTCTGGGATTTTTAAAAAAAAATCAGAAGAAGATAACATCCGTCTTTCCATTGGAAACACAGTTGCATTGTCTCAGCGTATGAGTCAAGCAAATAGATCTAGGACGCCATATTGGATTCCAAGCGTATGCCAGGATACCGATACAGGGTGTCGAATGTTTACGTTAAAGGCGCACCGTCTCACAGCCATGTTCCGGCATTTTCTCACTCTGATTGACCTGCTGAGATAAATGATAGAGCGACATTGTTCGCGTCCCACCTGCAGCATGTGTCCCATGGAGACGGGCGGGATCACCCTCGCTGAATGCTTGCTCTCTGACACAGATGACCTCCCTTTGCAGAGTTGCGCTCATCGTTTGTTCGTTCAGATTCCATGCTCTCCGTGCTGCTGTCTTGACTGTGGGAGTCATGGCCAGGGTCTCCACCTGTTTTCTGGTGGCTGTGGCCCCAGGGGTCTGTCTCCCCAGTCCTTTGTCGTGTGGCTGGTCCGCACTGTTTTGAGCCAGGTGTCTTGGGGTCGCCTTCCACTGGGATTTCCAGCGTGTATTCAGGGCAGTGGATAGGGCCGGGGAGGGGGGGGGGGGGGGAGGAGAGCGGGCGGGGTGGGAGCATGCGACAAACGTCTTCAAACCCTCTCTTCCTGTTCTGCTTCAGAGATTTATATTGGAGACAGTGTTCGACCCGACGATCCTGAGGATACGCTACAGGCACATTGTCTGGAACACCTCTTAACTTCTGTTCAATAGCCACGGTCGCCCAGACCTTGACTGTTCTGATGGGTCCATGATCCCCCCTTCCCCTTTCCCCAGTCCCCCCCCCCCCCCCCCCTACACACACATGCACGCACGAATGCATGCACGCACGTACGCACGCACGCACGCACTCACGCATGCACGCACACACACACACACACACACACACACACACACACACATACACACGCTCTCTCTCTCTCTCTCTCTCTCTCTCTCTCTCTCTCTCTCTCACACACACACACACACACACACACACACACACACACACACGCAACACACACGCGCACACACACACGCACGCACGCCACACACACACACACACACACACACACACACACACACACACACACACACACACACACACGTGTCTCCATTCCTACCACCCTATATTCACCCAGATGTCACAGGTGGGACCCTCGTCATCTTTTCCTCCATACTGTGTTTCTGTCTCTCCTTCGCGACTTTCCCTACATCCAGATACACTTCACTGCAAAAACGCCCAGTGTTAATCCTATCAAAATGAAATAGAACAACATGCAAACAGAAAGTGACTGATCTTCCGCTCGTTTTAATTCCACAAGCACAAAAAATCCATCTTTTTTTTTTTTTAGATAATCAGCTTAATCATCTCTTTAGAACGAAATGTCAAAAGAGAAACGTTCAAATTTCCTGGTATCTTTTATTTTCTCTTTATTATGGGCGAGCAATTTTTCTTCTTTTTTTTTTAAGTTCCTGATAGATATTACATTACGTCTACCCACGCGTATGCGTATTCAACTGTTTTGTTGTTGTTGTTGTTGTTGTTGTTGTTGTTGTTGTTGTTGTGGGTGGGTGGGTGCGTGCGTGTGCGTGTGTGTTCGTGTGTGTGCTTGTCTGTCTGTCTGTCTGTCTGTCCGTCTGTCTATCCATGTTGATAATTACATTTATCTATGTGTGCGTGCTTCTGTCTGTCTGTATCTGTGTGTCTGTACGTCTTTGTGATAGCGAGAGAGAAAATGAAGGGGCAGAGGTTAAGCGCGTAATTAGTATTGTGTTTTGACAAACAGAGCGAATATTGAATTGCACGCAGGAACGCGCGCGCGCACACACACACACACACACACACACACACACACACACACACACACAGAGAGAGAGAGAGAGAGAAACACACGCACGCACGCACGAACGTATGCACACACACACGCGCGCGCGCGCTCACACACACACAAACACACACATACACACACACACACCGCCTCTCTCTCTCTCTCTCTCTCCATTTAAAATGAGAATCAGCTAAAACTTCTGTCCTTTGTGTAGCCTTCTTCCATTACAGAAAGAATTTTCTCGGTGGACAGAACAATTCCATTGCATGTATGACATTAAAGTGGTATTGACGTTAACACAAAAAGCTAAGACACTTCAAGGAGTTCACGTCTCGGTCATAGCATGTTAAGAAACAAGCAGACAATTATGTGATGTTTGTCTGTTAAAGAGGCGTAAAATAAGGGCATATACTCAGTCCAATTATATTCACACCTCTCCGTCAACGAGCATGGTGTGGGCTCGAACAAACCGAGGGATATTGACGGAATTCAAAAGGTTGCGCGATCTTTAGAATAATGTCACCGCTTTTCAGAACAAATCTTACAAAGAAGCCGGCAGATCAGACCCCAATGTAAGAGTAATTAATCACAAGAGAAATGTAATGGTGGTTTGGGGGGTTTTTTGTTTGTTTTGTTTTGTTTTCAAGGCGATTTACTTGGAATTAGGGATCGAAGAATATATCCAAAATGAGACCTGAGAACAACAACACATATCGAGCTTGAATGAAATTTAAATGTGAGTGTTGCTTTAGTGTGGGCGTGTAGACACAACCTTGTTTCACTCCTTTTGAGATGTTGAAGGAGTTTGTGCATTCACCATTAGAAAGGACACGTCCAGTTATGTTGTCGTTCAAGAGTCTTATCAAGGCGATGAACTTGTGTGGGCAGCCCAGCTTCATCAGGATGGTCCACAAAGCTTCTCTGTTGACAGTGTCAAAAGCTTTGGTCAAGTCTATGAACACTGCCTGCAAGTCAATCTGCTGCTCAATGCATTTCTCCTGGACTTGTCGCACAGCAAACGCCATGTCTATGATACTGCGGCCAGGGCGGAAACCACCACACTGGGCTTCAGGAAGGTTGCCTTCAGAGATGTTGTTGATGAGCCTGTTGAGGAGGATGCGGGCATGTATCTTTCCAGCAATGGAGAGAAGAGAAATTCCTCTGTAGTTGCCACAGTCTGATTTTGCCCCTTTGTTCTTATAGCGTGCCTCGATAGTGGCATCACGGAGGTCTGCTGGCGTGTCCTCTTCCTTCCAGATGGTCGAGAGGACGTCGTGGAACGCTCTGAAAGCTGTGGTTCCCAGTGCTTTATGCAGTTCAGCAGGAATTCCATTTTGTCCAGGCGCCCCTCCGCAGTTCATCCGCTTTATAGCGGTCCTGACTTCATCCTCAGTGGCTGGTGAGTAAATGTCTACCTGTGTAGGCTTCTGGGGTGTCTGTTGTAGAACTTCCTGGTCAACAGTGGATGTCCGGTTTAGAAGTTGGCTGAAGTGTTCTTCCCACCTTGCGCTGATTCCCTCCTTGCCCTTGATAATCGTAGAACCATCAGCAGAAAGCAGAGAGGGGCTGTTCCTCCTTTTGAGGGGCCGTAGATAGCCTTGATGGCACTGAACAGCATTTTAGAATTGTTAGTATCTGCATAAAGCTGCACTTCAACGGCCTTCTTTACCCACCAACGGTCCTGCATGGCTCTGAGTCCTTTTGGGGCTCTGGCTTGACAGTCCCTGAACCTGGCACGTCGCGAAGAACAGTTGGGGTGGTTCTGTCAATCAGTGTGGGCCTTACTCTTGTCCGGCAGCGCTTGCACGACCTCATCATTTTCATCAAACAGGTTTTGTTGAAGCCTCCTCTTTGGGCCTGGTACTGTGCTGGCTGCCTCTGTGACCACGTCTTTGAAGTGGGTCCACTTTTCCTCTGGTCCACCAGATAGTGGTTCTGTCGCCTCAGACTTGTCATCAAGGCTGGCTTGGAATTTCTGCTGGTATCTGGGTGACAGGAGTCTAACTGTGTTGAAGACCACTCTAATGAGCTTTGGGCGTTTACGGTGGAGAGGGACTATGTGCATGTTGAGCTTAGCTCTAACAAGCGGTGATCCGTCCTACAATTTGCACCACGCATTGCTCTGGTGATGCGTACGTCGCTACTGTCACCCTAGTGTTTCTTGTTGTTTTGTTTTTAGTATATCTAGCTAGCTAGCAATTTATCTATCTTACAATCTGCCTGTCTATCTATGTGTGTGTGCGAGAGAGAGAGAGAGAGAGAGAGAGAGAGAGAGAGAGAGAGAGAGAGAGAGAGAATGAATGAATGAATGAATGAATACTTTAATGAATTCAGGCCTTGGCCCATTTCATGGCCCATATCACACAATGTGGATTCAACTTACAATACAAAGGGGAGGGGGGGGGGGGCAGGACAGTGGGAGAGGGAAGGGACGAGGGGGGTGGAAGGGGAGGGGATTACAATGTTCAAGGCACAAAATCAATACAAAAAATACTGAAGAGAGAAAAAAAAAAAAGTTTATGGTTACATTTCGAGCGAATTTACGGATTGTCACGAATCTCCAAACATTTAAAGATATACCAAGCTAGTTGCCTTATCTTAACTTCGCTCTGAGTTGACATTAACTGAGAAAACTGTCTCCATTCATTACAGGGCGCTATGTTCCTCATATGTACATGTCTAATACTATCGTATTGTTTACAACGAAACAAAAAATGTGTTTCGTTCTCGATTTCACCAGGACAGAAAGGGCAGAAGTTATTCAACAGTCACATCAGGTCTTACATATCTATTACTATGTACTTTCAAAGAAGTAATGCCCAGTCGGAATCTAATTAAAGCGCGTCTCTGAAACATTTCTGTTTAGTACAACCCAAATATACTTCAGGGGCCAGGTCAGATTTGAAGTCTCTGTAGAGTGCGTAACGATCACTGGTGGTCAGATTGTGTTCCCAATCTTGACAATTCATATCAAGGAGTCTCTGTTTAAAGACACTACAAAATTGATTCACATCACCCACTCCCTGAGCAAGCCATACAAATCCGAAACCAGTTCTGTTCAGTAAAAACCTCAATTCTGATACCCAGTTCCGTTTACCGTTTTCGTCTAAATTCATAAGCATCCTGTAGGCTGCTTTGGTAAGCGCTTGTCGTTCATATTTAACAACCTGAACCAGAACTTCAAAGCTTTCATAAAACCATTAATAATGAGGGGGTGTCTGCCGAGCTCACCGTAAACCATTAGGTTAGGTGTACGGAGGGCCACGTTAAGGAATCTTTTACAAGCAAACAAATGAATTTTTTCGGTTGGGTCATCCTTTATCAAGATACTCCAAATCTCAGCAGTGTAAGACAAAACCGGTTGAATCATGGTATCAAAAATTTTAAAGAAAGTATTTCTTGTCATTTGATTGAGAGAGCTGTGAGCTTTCAGAACTTCAAAAAGGGACTTTTTACCTTTGACTGCGAGTTGTTTTACACTGCTACACATATTCATAGAAGTGGTAAAGGTAAAGCCTAAATACACATAACTATTTACAACTTCAACGTTAGTACCGTTGATAAACCATTTCTCATGTCTTCCCAGATACCCTCCCTTCCTGAAAACCATGATCTTGCTTTTGTCAATATTTACAGTTAATCCGAGATTGGTGCACATGTTACTTACACAATCAAGCTGGCGCTGTAAGCCATTAGGCGAGCATGACAGTAATGCTAAGTCATCGGCAAACAGTAAAATGAAAAGTTCAACAAAATCTGGTAGTAGCTGGATGCCATGTTTGCCAAATTCAGTAACATATTCGGCAAGCTCATTTATGATTATAGCAAAAAGAGTTGGACTAAGGACACAACCTTGGCGCAAGCCTTGGGGGCATTCAAAAGCTTCGGTGAGCTCATTATCAACCCTAACACGTGCAACCACTTTGCAATAAATTGCCTTGATTGCATTCAAAAATTTGGATGATACACCTGCCTTGTATAGTGACCCTAGCAGAATGTCACGCTTGATTGTATCAAACGCTTTTCGTAGATCGATAAAAGCGACATAAAGCTTACCACCTTGTCTAGACAAGTACTTCTGCGTTACAGCATACAACGTAAATACGTGATCCGAGGTCGAATAACCCCGTCTAAAACCTGCCTGTGTGTTTCTCCGATTTTTCCATTCGTTTCTAGCCAGCTGTACAGTCTTTTATTGAGAATAGAAGTGTAGCATTTGCCAAGTAAGCTCAGAAGCGATATCCCTCTATAATTGTCAGTGACACGAGGGTTACCTTTTTTAAAAAATGGGGACAATTACAGCACTTGACCACATTTCAGGATACTGTCCTTCATCAAAAATAGCGTTGAAATATTCGGTCAAAAAGTGAAGAACGTGGTTTCCTGCCGCTTTTAACATTTCAGCTAAAACTTCATCTTCGCCACTTGACTTACCGTTTTTTTTAAAAGAGTATATAGCTCTTTGTACCTCCTCAATGGAGATTTGTTGTCTAGTGAGTCAATCCGTACGTTGGCATTTTTATCGGTAACAGATTAGAGTTGCTCACTTGGCTAGCTAGATTAGACTCAAACACTTTCATAAAATGGTTCTGCCATTCTTTCAGCGAGATGCTATTGGGGCGGTCTGCTTTCTAGATAGACCAGTGCATGCCTTTAACTCTTCCAAAACATTTTAGGATTGTGCAAGGTATTCGCGAGAAGCAGGGTTTTGTCCGCCTTAAATCGTTTACATTTATGTTCCAAAGTGATTTGTACTCTTTACGTGCCTTAACGTATGTATGCCTGTCACCTGTGTCACGTGTGCGCTTAAAAGTACGAAGTTTTGATCTGGTTTCCTTACGAGTACAAAAGCAGTCCTTATCAAACCAAGTCTCCTTGTGAAGGGACCCGCCTAGTTTAACTTTCTTTCTCATACAAGCGCTTGAACTGGTCAAACAGTCAACACAAAAACCTGAAGCGCCAAGTTTACATCCACATTAATCAAAGTAACAGCACTATTCAATCTTGCTTGGATATCAACACTAAGAAAGCATCTGAGGAACGTATCGTTTTCCTCCATGTTCCACACATACTTGTCAATCCACTGAACACTGGCGCAGCGATCACTTCTCGAGGTAGATGGCAATGACACTTTAAGAATCAGAGACACGGGCAAGTGATCGGATTCTACACAAACAGTTTCAACTGTCAATGAATCTAGAACATTTTCATTACATAAGTCATTAGACAATACAAAATAGTCAATTGTACTTGATCCTGTTGAAGACACATAAGTGAAACTGTGTCGTCAAAACAAAAACGGTTAGCACCATTAAGAATTGAACATTGCATGACGTCACATATGCTAAGCAATTGCAAACCAAAATGATTGAATTCAAGATCTTGTGAAGTTCTTTCTAGATAGACATTTTCAACACACCACTCGTCGTCCAGTTTGAGTTTAGTTCACGGCTGTGCCTTCACCTGTTCGGGCATTAGAATCGCCACACAACAAAACATAGAAATCTGATCTTTTTCTCCAGCAGCACTGCTAAACAGTGTTCGATTAAATCAATACCAATGCCCATATCAGAGTGGGCGTATGCTGGAGAGTCCCGAGGAGGAATATAGTAGAAAATACACATAACTGGGTTTATCAGCAGTAAAAAAAAAATTTGCTGACATTTCTAACACAACAAAATTGTCTAGGTTCACATGATGGGGTTTGAAATAATTAGCGAAACCGTTGCGTACCAGAACCATCACTCACTCCTCCACTTTTCCTACCTTGTCTACTAAGTTTCTTTGCCGGAGCTGAAAACAACACAAAATCTTTCATAACATTCATTTCAAAACTTTCATCTACAAAGGTTTCGGTCAAGCATATTATATCAGCAGAGTTCAAAAAGCTGGTAAATTCGTGGTTACTTAATTTATTTGCTATTCCCCCAACATTATAATTCAATAACTTAAAAGGAGTAGGTGCACTACGGACATGTGACTGTGAACGTGTGTGTGTGTCGTCAACACTGGGCTGGCCATCCCGTCAGGCATCAAGGGTGACAGATGCCCGCGGAGACTGGAAACGTAGTTGTTGCTGTCTGAATTTGCCACGCGTGACCGCACCCTGCAAGCGGACAGGGTCCGCTTCGTCACAGGAACTCGGTAGCTGACCCCTCGCTCTAGGGAGCCTCTCTGCGTCTTCAAGCTGTCTGGTGCCACAGGGGTAGTCACGCGTGACAACCTCTGCACCGGCACAGTGCAGAGTATCGGGCGACGGTGCCTCTGCCTGGCCCCACATCGGTGGTGATTTGGTCAGCACCCTGTTGCGGTTGACGGCTGCCACCACCGCCGACCTCGAGAGGCCCTCGAGCAGTAGCAGCTGCGCTGATTGAAGCTGGCTGAAGATCAGGGAAGTCGCCGCTGTGTGTCGTATCGCTGGTAGAGTTGTCATGGTCTGATCGATGAGGTGGGGGGGTGTACCGGTGACCGCGGAGTCACCCTGAGAGAGGGGGCAGGCTCTTAATGTCATCGACGGCCTGCAGTCCAGAGTTGCTGTAGAACTCACGAATGAGTTCCGTCTCCTTCTGCATGTTCCAGTCCCAATCTCCGTCGTACTTGTCCTTGAGGAAGGCTGCCAGACACTCCCCAGTGGCCCCAGGTTCTGCGATATCTTGTACGGATTCCGCTTCGGAGTAGTGCTGGATCTAGGGCGTGGTTGTGGATCAACAACACCAGCAGCAATGATCTTGCCTCGTCTTAGGTAGCCACGTTGGTTGTTCTCCCACAAAGACTTCAGCTGGTCGCGTTGCTGTGGAGTATAGTCAGGCCCAATCTTAACCCCATCTTTCTCCATCCTTTTTCTTGCCTCTTTGTTCTTCATCACCCTCATCGTGTGACTAAATCTTCGGAAGCGGACGATGACGGGTCTACAGCGGGAACCACTTGGTCTGCCAACACGGTAAGCTTCGTCAACGTCATCAATCTTGAAACAAGGGGAGTCAAAGAGATTGTTCAAGGTCAGGACCGCTAAAGAAACCAGCGAATCAAGAGATTCCGTGTTATCTTCTTTGATGCCAGATATTTTAACGTTTTTTTCGTCGTTCGTTAGCCTGGAGCTGGTCCACTTTCTGTTGGAGGGTCTGCACACGCTGATCACAGTCTTTCACCTTTCTGATCAAACAGTCAATATTTTTGCTGTTGTTCTTGACATACATATTGAGAGAGGACAACGAACTCATTTAAGTCGACATGTCTTGCGATGTGGCGTGGTGTGAACTGGCAGTCTGTTTCTTCAGCTCATTCATTCCACTCACCACAGTCTGTATCTGCTGAGAGAGTTGATCCAGTTTCTGGTCGATGTCCTGGGGCCCAGGGTTCACTTCGATATCTCCCGACTGCAGTAGTATCAGGCCCAGCGTCAGGAACAACAGCACACCATGTCAGTAGGGCGGACATAAACGGGAATCTTCAGTGATGTACGCCGCAGCATTTTTGCTCGTTTGGCCCGTTTCGCCATAAACCCAATGAAAACAGGTAAGAAAATACCAGTAGCAGAGATCTTTGTTGCTCAGCGCTAACTGGCATTTTTCAAAAGGAAAGAAAACTTGATAAGAAAAGGTGTAAAACGGAGTTACTTCAGGATGCGCGAAAAGGAATCTTATCTACGGCGACTACGTTGTAACAGCTTCTGTGTTCAGTGAGCTGAGCTCTCTGTTCACGTCCTTCCTCGACGACGGTCGCAAGTCAACTGAGAGAGAGAGAGAGAGAGAGAGAGAGAAAGAAAGTGTGTGTGTGTGTGTGTGTGTGTGTGTGTGTGTGTGTGTGTGTGTGTGTACATGCGCGTGCACGTGCGGGTGTCTGGCTGTCTGTGTGCCTGTGTGTGTGTATGCGTGTGTGTGTGTGTGTGTATGTGTGTGTGTGTGTATTTACGTGTGTTTCTGTGTGTGCGTGCGTACGTGCATGGGTGTATGCATGCGCTTGTGTGTGTCTGTGTCTGTGTCTGTGTCTGTGTGTCTGTAACAGTGGAGATATTAACGGGGGAACAACACAGAAAGATAATGGGGAGTGCACTCGTGAAAGAGATATGAATTTGTACAAAAAGACGAACTGTTCACAGTATAACTTCACACAGGCAAACAAACTGTGTAACTCCCTTCAGACTGATTCTGTGTCCTTTTGCAATAAAATGGGTTAAGAAAGAAAGATGGACAGAAATAAACCAGGCAAAGAAAGTATGTTCATGGAAATAAAACTATTTAAACCAAGAAAGCAGACAGAAAGAGGGTGATATGTATATATAAAAAAGTGGGGGGGAAACGCAAAGCAAGCGAAACAAAGAAACAATACGCTCAAGAACTTGATTTCAAGAGCAGCAAACTAACACCGAGTTAGCAGTGAAGAAAGAGAGAGAGAGAGAGAGAGACAGAGACAGAGACAGAGACAGACAGAGACACAGAGAGAGAGAGAGACACAGAGATAGAGTTTGATGGCATTTTTTTTACGTGAATTTAGAGACGTTAAAAATCCGACTGAGAACGCTCAGGGTATCGTTGCAGTCGTACACTCGTAGTGTGTGTGTGTGTGTGTGTGTGTGTGTGTGTGTGTGTGTGTGTGTGTGTGTCTGGGTGTCTGGGTGTCTGTGAGTGTGTGTGTGTGTGTGTGTGTGTGTGTGTGTGTGTGTGTGTGTGTGTGTGTGTGGTGTGTCTGTCTGTCTGTCTGTCTGTGTTTGTGTACCTGTACATGTACACATACACCTGTCTGCATATGTGTGTGTGCATGTGTGTCTTACGGAGAGAGAGAGAGAGAGAGAGAGAGAGAGAGAGAGAGAGAGAGAGAGAGAGAGAGAGTGAAGTGAAAGTGGGTGCACTCATAAAACAGATATTTATTCACACGGGCCAACAACCTGTTCACGCAAGCAAGCAAACTGCTGTACTCACGTGACGTGGATTCTGTTCCTATTTCAAAAGAGAAAGCACAAAGAAGGATCCGAACAAACGAGTCTGAAAGAAAAGAAGAAATGTAGGTCAAATGTGTGTGCGTGTGCGTGCGCGCTTGCGAGAAATGTAGGTCAAATTAAGTGAAAAAAAAGTATTGCATCGGATCTTCCGGCACCAAGGTCACGGAAAGGCTTCGATTGTCTTCAAGAGACTTTAATTGAAGTGGATTCTCTCTCTCTCTCTCTCTCTCTCTCTCTCTCTCTCTCTCTCTCTCTCTCTCTCTCTCTCTTCTTCTTCTTCTTCTTCTTCTTCTTTCTTTCTTCTTCTTCTTCTCTTTTTTCTTCTTCTTCTTTCTTCTTTCTTCTTCTTCTTTTCTTCTTCTTTTCCTTCTCCTTCTTCTTCTTCTTCTTCTCTCTTTTTTTTTTCATTTTCTATGCTTAGATACTTGATCACCCGTCTCTCCCTTCTTCTTCTTCTTCTTCTTCTTCTTTTTTTTCTTCTTCTTCTTTTTCTTCTTCTTCTTTTCTTCTTCTATCCCTCTCTTCCTTTCCTTTTCTTTTTTTTTTTTCATCTTCTATGCTTAGATACTTGGTCACCCGTCTTCTCTTTCATGCCTGTCTTCCTGTTCAGAAA
>JADBJO010010316.1:45000-47500 GCA_016801955.1 Conus betulinus
GAGTAGTATACACACAAAAAAACTGCATTTGAGCTAGAGACACGCGCAGTGTGATAGAGGCTTTAGCTCCCACAAACCAGATCCCCTATCTACGGATTATAGGGTACACTGGGTTGGGGGATAAAACAGCAACCTTGACCGGCAATTCTTAAGATGGAAACCTCCGAAGGGGGTGGGGGGGGGGGGGGGGGGGGGGAGGAGGTGTACGCGCGCGCGCACGCACGCATACAGCGCACGCAAGTGCGCACGCTTACACCCAGTGCGTATTTGTGTAGGTGCGTTTACACTCGCGAAAGGGTGACGAAAATAAAGCATTAGCGAAAACGCAGGTGTTTGCAAGAAAAACAAATTTTTAGATTAAATGAGGAGGGGACTGAATTGAAATGAAGTGAGCTTGTCGTTACCACACAACGCGAACGGCGGAAAGGTGGGAAGGAGGGAAAGGGAAGGGTCAGCAATGTGTGTGTGGGGGGGGGGGGGGGGGGGGGAGGAGCAGCAATTGTGTGTGATGGCAGAACGCATTGGATTTCTTGCTTCGTTTCTCCCCAGCAAACACATCAGACAAGAGTTTCAAACTACACATGCTGTAAATACTGAACCTAAGCTGCTTCTTTTCAAGTTGATCGTGCCAACGATAAAGCTTTCTCTTCTTCTTCTTTTTTTTTCCCCCCTCATGCATGTGGTGTAAAGCATGTCCTCCAAATGGCTGAATAATACTCTCTCCAGTGAAATCTTATTTTTTAAAAAAAATTGCAGTAGTGCAACAGATGAATAGTTTTATTCTGGAGAAGAAGAAAAAAAAATCAGAAGATAAACGCGCCTGCCTGGCCATTGCAAATGATGGAGTTCCTTTTTCTCAGTTTCAGGTTCAAGCAAATAGATCTATAGAGTGTCGAACATTTTCATTGAAGCGCGGGCCAGGACAACGATCAGAATATTGACTGTCTGTATTACAGGCGCGGTGTTTCACACCCGTGTTTTTGGGTACCTCCTCATTCTGATTGAACCGTCAAGTTGACTGATGCGGGGCAAAAACGCTTCGGGCAGGCCCACCAGCGGCATCTATCCCATGGAGAAGGCGGGATCACTCTCACTTAACGCGAGATCTAACAGAGATTATCTCCCTTGCAGATTTACCGACATCGTCTGCTGGTTCAGGCTCACTCCTCTCTGTGCCGTCTGGCACTGGAAGCGATGGCGAGGGGTCTCCATCTGTCTCTTTGTCTGCTGCCATTCAGTGGGCATGTCTGTCTCCACAGCCACGTCTTTGGCCCTTCAGCTGGCTCTCCCTCCCCCCACTGTTCTGAGCCAGGTTTCTTGGCATCACCCTCGGTTTCGTTCCCCCTGGGGGGGTCAGCGTTACGTTTCGGGCAATGAGATGGGTGGCCACAGAGACCAAGTATCTTCCAGCCATCTCCACCGGGGTTCACTGGTTGTCTCTTTGCATTACCATTCTCTTTCAATACCATTCTCCTGCATTACCATCTCTTTCATTACCATTCTCTTTCATTACCATCCTCTTTCATGACCATTCTCCTGCATTACCATCTCTTTCATTACCATTTCTCTTTCATTACCATTCTCTTTCTTTCATGACCATTCTCCTGCATTACCATCTCTTTCATTACCATTCTCTCATTACCATTACCATTCATTCTCCTGCATTACCATTCTCCTGCATTACCATTCTCTTTCATTACCATCTCTTTCATTACCATTCTCTTTCATTACCATTCTCCCGCTACCATACCATTCTCTTGCATTACCATTCTCTTGCATTACCATTCTCTTTCATTACCATTCTCCCGCATTACCATTCTCCCGCATTACCATTCTCTTTCATTACCATTCTCTTTCATTACCATTCTCTTGCATTACCATTCTCTTGCATTACCATTCTCTTGCATTACCATTCTCTTTCATTACCATTCTCTTTCATTACCATTCTCCCGCATTACATTCTCTTGCATTACCATTCTCTTGCATTACCATTCTCTTTTCATTACCATTCTCCCGCATTACCATTCTCTTGCATTACCATTCTCTGCATTACCATTCTCTTTCATTACCATTCTTCTGCATTACCATTCTCTTGCATTACCATTCTCTTTCATTACCATTCTCTTTCATTACCATTCTCCCGCATTACCATTCTCTTGCATTACCATTCTCTGCATTACCATTCTCTTTCATTACCATTCTTCTGCATTACCATTCTCTTGCATTACCATTCTCTTGCATTACCATTCTCTTTCATTACCATTCTCTTGCATTACCATTCTCCTGCATTACCATTCTCTTTCATTACCATTCTCTTTCATTACCATTCTCTTTCATTACCATTCTCCCGCATTACCATTCTCTTGCATTACCATTCTCTTGCATTACCATTCTCTTTCATTACCATTCTTCTGCATTACCATTCTCTTTTATTACCATTCTTCTGCATTACCATTCTCTTTTATTACCATTCTCCTGCATTACCATTTCTGTCCTACTG
>JADBJO010010316.1:55000-57500 GCA_016801955.1 Conus betulinus
AAAGAGAAATTAAATCTGGGCCATCATGAGGCAACCCTCAGAGGAGACGCTGCACTGTTGCCAAGTCACTTCAGGGGAGAGATCAGGAGTGCGTGGCTTTTTCTGATTCAACATGATTACATCTGACCACTTGGACTACGCCCCCAAATGACCACAGCAAAGAATCATGCTTGTATACGGTTACGTGTAGCAAAAAGAAGGGTCCAAACCTTATGACCCTGTTGCTATCCAGTCCAGTATTATTTTCGCTGTGAGCGGGTTAACTTGTCGTTTCACAACTCTTTTCCTCCACTTTTACCACAATGATCCTAGTTCTGCCGCTTGTTCTTTTACATGGGACCGCTGTGTGAGCAGGATGACGGTTCCACTCCTACCCCTATTCTCTCTGTCCACGCTTCCTCGGTGGCAGTACACACACCCACGCCGCTCATTCCCACCCCATCCACAGCCGGCCCAGCCTGCTGCAGCACCGACACTTGGCAATCCCCAAGGCGCAGTCAATGTCAGTAGACAATCTACCGGAGGAGACACCGCACTGCTGCCGAGTCATTTTGGTGACGCCACACACACTAATCCTCCACTATCTATGCTAGCAGCAGTCCGCTCTACTTCGTCCACGTTTACCTGCCCCTCACCCTCCTTCTTGTCTGTCGTGATATATATATATATAATACTGAATAATTAAGTAATGGGGGATAGCAAGTTCAGGTTAACGGTTTTTCCATGATTATAGTAATGACTCAGCAGAAATTTAAAATGTTAAACATCATTTAGAACGAAATCCCTTCGCATGTTGCATGAGGATCCATCGCAATTTCCCACGAAGGCAGCTCTTTATGTATCGCTTACTTCTAAACTTTTCTTTGAGTATCGTCTGCTTCTAATCCTTTCTTTATGTATCGTCTCGTCTGCTTCTAAGCCTTTCTTTATGTATCGTCTCGTCTGCTTCTAAGCCTTTCTTTATGTATCGTCTGCTTCTAAGCTTTTCTTTATGTATTGTTTGTTTGTAAACCTTTCGTCCGCTAGATCGGAACTCATCAATGAGACGCGGCTGATTGTGTTTGTGCTCTTTGGCGTCAAATAGAGACACAACACAGTCCGTAATTCTGTGGTGTTCTCACCTCCAGGGTTCAAAGAAGAATCCAGCAGCACCCCCAAAGCAGCCAGCGAAAGGTGGTAGAATAAAATAAAACGAAAGTGTGCAGAGGGTAAAATGTTGCTGAAAAGCTGAAAACATTATGCAAACAGTATAAAATGTAGGGGATAATCTTCGAGCCTATGCTTGAGGATCCATTTAAGGATGCAAGGGAGATAAGAAAATATGGAAAAGTCTGAGTGGTCAGCTCTGCTGTTCAATAGCCCAAGCATTGTCAGCGAATAAGAATTATGTAGAACAACCTTTACTTGGATCTCCTAAGAGATGCAATCGCCCAGTGATTGACCAAACAATATAATGCTGAACAATTAAGTAGTGGGGCAAAACAAGTGTTGGTCAACAATTCTTCCATCATTATAGTAATGACTTGGCCAAGATTTGAAATTATAAAAAAAAAAAAAAAAAGGAAAATGTGTATTAAAAGAATGAAAACCCTTCACAACCTGCATGAGGGAACCATCGCAATCCCTCTCGAAGGCAGATCTATATGTATCGCCTGCTCCTAGGCCTTTCGTCCGCTGGATTGGAACTCATCAGGGAGACACGGCTGATTGTGTCTGTGCTCTTGGCGTCACGTAGAGACACACCACAGTCCATAATTCTGTGGTGTTCTCACCACCAAGGGTTCAAAGACGAATCCAACAGCACCCCCATATATACAAATGTAGTTGACATAGTTTCATTAATATAATCATTCACTAAACTTGCCATATAGGAGACCTCACACACACACACACACACACACACAGAGTGCGTGCGTCCGCGCGGAGGGCAAAATCAACAACATCCAAACCAAAAACCATGCGAGAACTTTTAATCGCCACAACAGACTGTAGACTGTAATAAGTACGCAGCAGAATTTTCCCCACCTGCGTGATTCGCCCACTGCTACAATATCCAGGAGAGAACATGACATCTGCCGGCCGGTGATTAGTGAATGCACATCCCCTGTCAGGAACAGTACCAGGAGAAAGCAACATCAAATTCGATCGAAGAAAACGACGGATTGTCCAGGACTATGTTTTTTTTCTTTTTTATTCGGAGGGCCTGTTGTCGAGGGGTTTGGGGTTTTAATTGTCCTCCAACCTCCATTTTCTTTGCACTTTTCCCCGCATTTTTTTTGTCTGTTTTTTTTCCCCACCTTTATCAAGTGGATTTTCCATCCTCCTATTTTCCCCCACTTCTTTTTTTTTTTCTTTATCAACTCTCTCATTCACTCGCTAATCTGTTTGTTCATTTGTCAATGGACAGTCTCGTGTGAACGTTAATGTTTTAGTGTTTGACACAAAGCATCTGGGTTTATTCATGTGCTAGTGTTTGGTGTACTGACACATTCATCCTGTT
>JADBJO010010316.1:72500-73944 GCA_016801955.1 Conus betulinus
CGCGTCGTGTTTGTCTTGTCATTTGTTTGTCTCTTTCGTTCCGGCGGAAATAGTAATTTTTTTTTTTTTCAAATTTAACTACAATCGGGTTCCGACCACTGTTTCACAATCGCTTGAAGGCGTGTCGGACGCATACCTTCCACTCTCCCGCATTTTGACCGATCTTAAAAATCTGACCGACTTTATTAAAGGGCAAATAAATCGCCGTATTCACTAGCAGGGACACGGCTTGTTATTTATTTTCCGTGTTGTTTTTAGTCCCTGTAGACCGTGTCTTCGGATTATCTGTGGTTCCTATACCGATTTGAATGGGTGTGTGCCGGTACGCCCTTCTCACCCCTGCTTCCCGCCTAAGTTCACATCCCACGATTTTTTGCCACGATCACAATACGATTTTTCGAGTGATCAGCCATTTTTGTGGTCAAATTCTCGGCTTTTTATGCGATTCATTTGTCATAATACTACTATTTTTGTTTTGTTCAACTTCACTTGTAGGTCCTTTAGCCCCTTTTGACTCCGAATTGTAAACCTGGTGTACTGTGTCTATTGGGAATAGATAGCATGAGACAGCTCCTCTGTCATACTTTCAGTGTGCATCCCAAAAAGTTTTCCTGTTTTTTCTCCAAATGTGTATTATCTTTGGATTACTTTACATTCATTGACCTGTGTGAAGTTCCTCACTAAAGGTCCCGTATTCCTCCTATATATACCTACTCTACCACCTAATTATCATATATCCACTACTATTCTAATATATAAACCTATATTGTGGCTTCTACCGCCAACGGTGCTTATTGACTTTAATTTAGCTCGCTTGGGTGCCACCACGTGTCCCCTGATTTTTTGATCATTTTTGAAATTGCCAAAACAATCAGATTGACACACTTCTTAGGGACAGACTGACTCCATCTTTTTTGCTTGGCTGTGACTGTGTGTATCCTCTTTTGGAGTGTTTTTTACGAAAATGGGCCATCATAACGTCACCTGAAGGTGCAGCTCGAAACGGTATAAATGCCCCTCGGATAAGATTCCTGGGGAGCTAGGCCCGTCGAGTAATTGCACCTGTCCTGTTCCCTTAGTCTGCCGTCCCAGAACGCCAGCCCCCCCCCCCCCCCCGTCTCTCCCGCCCTTACAGAGATTCAGCAAGTCTCCAATCTTTTGGCAAGATTTTAAACTTCCTGCCGGTTGCATCTGTGTGAGCCACACGCATCGATCCAGCCTCATTTGGGGCACTAAACCCGCACCTCCAGTCCATCTTGTGAAATCCAGTACACCAGCCATTGGAGAATCCAGAATCCATGTTCTTTGGGTAAGTCTGGTCTTTTCCCCAATGACTGACTTCCGTGATCAAACTCAGAAATTGCGAAGCTCATTGTAAAACAGTCCAACGTGAGAAGCTACCAGAATTCCCAGTCGGGAGATGGGCGGCCCCGATGGGAGAATC
>JADBJO010010317.1:0-2500 GCA_016801955.1 Conus betulinus
CTGCATGTATTTTCCATGAAATATGGTGTCTGCCATTAAAGTAATCCCATTATGAATTCCCATACAGGTATCGGCCAACTGCAATGGGAAATGATCCGTAGGAATTCATTTCCAAATATTTCTCTGATGTCGACAAACAGCAATGCTAGCAAATAAGCCAGTACATTAAAAAATAAGGCTGATGCACACACAAACCAGAAGAAAGCCCGATACAGTTCAGATGGCATCAAAGTGTCACATGAAGGAAATACAGCTGAGTTGCGGGACAGTCTACTTCTCTTAGGTGTTCGGAAAATAGAATATCACAGCAAAACCGATAGTCTGAAGAATGGATTTGTTTTAAATATAAATGACTTTAGAAACAAATCAACAGGAAAGGTTTCAACTGGGATCCTTTTAAGTCTACATGCGTCATTTGAGGCATGTTTTTAAATCCCCTCTGGTCAATCGTTGTCTGGGGGAGTGAAAGATAGATTCAAATATTGGAGTTGGGGTAAAATATAGATTCTTCTTTATCAAGTATGTTAATACATGTGTACGATAGGTCGATTCCTTTTCGATCATAAAGAACGAAGCGTGGAGGTTTACTTATCTCCTGTAAAGGGTTGTGTGATACGATCACAGTGTCAAGCTGTGGCAGCGCCTTGAGGATACTGATGTTCAGTTTTGTCACATTGTTGTGGGCAAGGTCCAGGAAGCGCAAGTTGTTTCGCTTCACATCTGAGACATTACTCAAGGAACAATGAGACAGACGTAGATGAAGGAGATAATCATTTAACATGAAATCAGTCATTGACATTCCCGAACCCGACGCATCAAGGTAGCGAAGTTGGGGGAAGAAGTAAGCGGAAAAGGATCGTGTACACCAAAAGACATGTCCTCGACACAGGCAATCTTCAGGACAGATTATGTCACACACAAGTTCATCATCATGCAGAGGACAGTGAGAGAAGCCATCACAAAGGTGATCTTCATGTATACACATTTGGAGCTCTACACTGATAATAATACGGGCATGTAGCACTTTCACAGTCTTGCTCATCTTCGCCAAGGACGCAGTCAGAAAATCCGTTTGCATCGAGTGTAGACAGGGAGACAGTACAGCCATTCTGTTGTGCATCGATAATGGGTGTCAGGACAAACTTCATCACCTGTCATTTCATGGTAAGTAAAATAACCAGTACCATCCAAGTTGATGTAAAACGTTCGCGCTGACATCTTCATTCTCGCTCTAAAATAACTCCTATCTTCTCTAGGACAAGCAGCTTCATCAGAATCGTCCAAACAGTCTGAAAACTCATTGCAACGCTGACTTTGTAGTGTACACTGAGAGTTAGAACACAGCCAGCCATTACAGGAAGAATGTTCGCAAAATGACTCATCACTGTTATCTGGACAGTCCTTTCTAAAATCACAGACAATGGTGTGATGTATTGTTGTAATGGCATCGTCACATTTAAACATGGTGTATGTATCTTCATTCACTGTCAGACGAGGAGTCCTATGTGAATGCAGACCGCTACTGATATTCCGAACCTCACGAAACTGAGAAAGTGATGTTTTTCCCGCAAGTTTTGTCCAGGCTAGAAAGGAAAAACGCATGAGTCACGTGTTTATTTGGACAGGCAGTTACCACTTGCAAAGTGTTTTTCAGCACCAATTTAGAAATACTCGAACGATAGAAAACCGTTTTGAGAGGAATATATTTTGGTTCTCGATATACGATTTCACAAAGTATGTCATTAATCGCACATGGCCAATTTCTTTTCACTGCACAACTACCATTGAAATAAGTAGCCCAATTGTACATTCCCTCGAGGGGGGATTGAAAAACTTGCTTAGCTGAAAATGATTCATATTGTAGATCAAAGTGTTGTCAAACCATTTACGAAATTTACTAAGTATGAATGGTACAGTGTCAAAGCCTGAGGTATAACCCAAATGAACATAGAATCTTGCAAAGGGTTTAAAAATCGTTAAAACATCATTCTGTTCTTGCCTCGTTTTTATGGAAGCAACTTTTCCACCGAGTGCTTCGCATCTGTGTTTATAGAAAGAAACATGGTATAACTTTTCTGATCTGATTAAGGTAAAACATTTGCCATGTGAAGCAACCAGACCCTGGCATGAAGGACTGCTGAATGGACAGTGTTCTGTTTCATCTCTTCCATCTTCACACTCCGTCTTCACGTTGCAGTGCAGATGATCCTGAAACTTAGAGTAAAAAGTAACAGAACAGTTGAATAACCCACTGGAAAGCTTGTGAGGTCGGTTGTTTTCAGGCAGTGCAGAGAAATAAAGTTTGACCTTCACATGTTTGAGAACTTGTCTGGCTTCAAGCTCAATTTGAAGGCGGAACGTGGGAACGACTTTTGCTGGTGTATAACTGTCATCACACAAGTATGTGATAATGTGTTGATCTGTAAATATGTTTCGATACTTCAGTTGTAAGTGTTTCTCTCCGAAACAAACTCCAGGTGCATCTGACTGCAGAAAACTG
>JADBJO010010317.1:5000-37500 GCA_016801955.1 Conus betulinus
ACAAAAGATGATATCTTAATATACACTGACGGTTCTGTCACCAAAGGTAAGTCAGGCTGGGGATACACAGTGAAGCAAAATGGCCGAACCATTCAGGAAGACTATGGTGCGCACAGTTTAACAACTTCAAGTCTAACAATGGAGGTAGAAGCAGTAACACAAGCACTCCACTGGCTTACATCCACAAGCCAGTTTCAAACTCAACAAGCCATGATACTAACTGACTCCATGAACCTATTTCAGAAAGTGGAAAGTGAATGGGAAGCCCTGCTTGGAATGAACTAATGCGCAGCCTTCCATGGGAGACACTCATATGGATGTACTGCCCTGGACATGGAAGGAAACGAGAGAGCAGACACACTGGCTGGTAAGGCAATGATAAGAACTGGATTACTGCTAGGCTGATCTGATGTAATAAGAAAACTGAAGAATGACTTAAGCAAACAAGAGCAAAGCCACTACACCATAGACCATCTTTCAGATCTGAATATCAAGAGAAGAAGTGGCCGCACATCCAGACTTAAGGGAAGAGCAAGAAACGTCAGCAACCAAACAAACATTGGAACAATTTCAAGGCCAACGTTGCAAAGACTCCTAGAGAAGACGTTGCAAAGACTCCTAGAGACTGGGGCAAACTCATACTGGGCCTTCCAACAAAGACACAAAAGATGAAACATGTCAACTGAGATAAGACTTTGAATCTCTCAGGGTCCCCAGCATATACTGTAGACGTGTGTGCGCTGGTGTGTGTTCATCATGGGCGATAAGATGCCAGCATGTTAATTAGAGCGTCCATGGACATCATGAGTGTGCAAGCATTGGTGTGTGTGAGTGTGTGTGGAGAGAGCGAGTGAGTGTATGTGAGTGTGTATGTGTGTGTGCAGCCAACCCGCACGTACAAACACACTTTCGGATTGTAAACAAAATTGAAATACACGTGCAGCCAACTCGCACATCAGCTATATAACACCGGCAGTGAGTGACATTAAAACCATCCTGAAGAGAGCAAGCACACGAAACAGTACTGTAGTTTTAAAACTTCCTTTTAATACCTTATTTTAAACAGATATTGCTCCTCAAGGGGTTGAGCACCTTTGAATTTTTATTACGCTTTTTAGCAGTATTATATATATATATATATATATATATATATATATATATCAAGAATAGCACTAAAACGCCTAATAAAATTTTAAAGTGCTCAACCCCTTGGGGAGCAACATCTGTTAAAATAGTATGGTAAAAGGAAGTTTTAAAATCATCACAGATCTTTTCGAGCGCTGGCTCTCCTCAGGATGGTGTTGGGTCGCCTACTGCCGGTGTTATATGGCCTAATGTCACTGTGACATCAGAAAATGAAAAGAAACATACATAGGGATCACTGAAAATCACTTCAAAACCAGATATGCAAACCATAAACAGTCATTCAACAAAGTAAAATACAAAAACCAAACAGAACTGAGCAAATATATTTGGAGACTTAAAGACAAAAAAATAAACTATAACATATCCTGGAAAATCATAGAAAGGGCATCACCATACAATACATTTCAAAAAGATGCAACCTATGTTCAACAGAAAAATGGTTAATACTATGCAACCATACTTAGCAACCCTAAATACTAAAGTAGAAATAGTAAACAACTGCAGGCACAAATGGAAATCGTTGTCAGCAAACGCACCCTGAACTGTAAACAACCTGAAAAACCGAACAACACGTGCAGCCAATCCGCACGTGCAAACAGTGACATTAGGCCATATAACACCGGCAGTAGGCGACCCAACACCATCCTGAGGAGAGCCAGCGCTCGAAACAGATCTGTTGATGATTTTAAAACTTCCTTTTACCACACTATTTTAACAATATATATATATATATATATATATATATATATATATATATGAGAATTCGCAAAGATTTGAAATTGAGAGAAAAAAAAATTGAAGATGAAGAAAAAAATAGGATAATGTATATCATAACTATGAAAACCCTTCACTAGCTGCATGAGGAAACTATCGCAATCTCTCTCGAAGGCAGATCCATATGTATTGCTTGCTCCGAGGCCTTTCGTCCGCTGGATCAGACTCACCAGGGAGACACGGCTGATTGTGTCTGTGCTCTTGGCGTCAAATAGAGACACACCATGGTCCATAATTCTGTGGCGTTCTGACCGCCAAGGGCTCGAAAAAGAATAACAACAGCACCCCCAAAGCAGCCAGCAAAAGGTAGTAGAATAAAAGAACGAAAGTGTGGTGAAGAAAATTATCAATTCCGGTTACATTATCATTTCCAGATTTTTTTTTCGCTGATCTTCTAAGTTTTTGACACTTGCTTTAACAATTATTATCGCCAAAATAAAAATCTTTACACCGGCTTGATTTTTTTTTTTTTTTTTTTTTTGGGGGGGGGGGGGGGGGGGGGGGGGGGGGGGGGGGGGGGGGGGGCTGTGAGGCGAAACACGCCACAGATAGAAGGGACCCGACAAATGGCCGAGAGGCAGGTGTTCAAAAAAAGGGAAGGGGCATGTTAACTGAAGAGAAGAGCATAGTGAGATGAGAGAGACTACTGACTGAACAAACGACATGTCTGCTCATTCCCTTCATGATGGAGACTGCTGGGTTTGTTTTGTTTTGTTTTGTTTTGTTTCGTTTTGTTTTGTTTTTTGTTTGTTTGACAAGCGATGTTTTGTGTCCTCCCCGTGTTCACCTTCTCCACTAGCACACTCCACTCCCCCACCACCCCTGTCTTCTTTGTCCACGACCAGTGGGGAATTTGTGTACAGAAGCATCTCCAGACACGTCCAGTCAAACAACAGCGTAGTCCTCATAGCTGCTCTTGGATGTTTGCCACGGACCTGGAAATCATACGAAACATGAATATGATGTGTTGAGGATATCTGGTTTTGAAACTGTCTTAGACAAAACTCGTGGGAAAACAGAAGCCAGATGCTTGTCTTATGTTGGATATATACTGCTCAAAACAATTGAAAGGCCACTACCACTTTTTAGGGTACCTTGTTTGACTTTATGTTTTCCAATAACACGGCACTGCACCCACCCAAACTTACTGAATTTGGTTGCATGCCTGATCAGTCAACTAGAATTTGATCAGAAATCAACTCAGTCTGTGTAATGCACATCACGCGGTGAACTGAAATGTGCACATACTGCACGAAAACAAGGGTGCAAATCAAACAGGCCTGTGCAACAGAGCACATCTGAACTGCAGAAATATTGCAATGCACGTGCAACCCATGTCTTATCTGAACACAGGTCAGCCAGTTTTGAGAGACTGGTGGGCATTTATGCCTGTGTTTACGGCACTTTTGCAACCATGCCTCGGAGACAACGACTGAGTCAGGATGATCAAGGGCGGGCAATTGCGTGGCTTCAGGAGGGGCGTGGGGGTGCGAGAGGTTGGTCGTCGACTGTCAGTCGCCCATTCAGTCATTCAGACTTTGAGAGACCGCTTCAACCAGACAGGAAGTGAAGTGTTGCTGAGCGAAGACGTCCAGGACGCCCAAGGTCCACCTCCAGGCAGCAGGACAGGTTTTGTTGTCCTGTCGGCTCTGAGGCAGAGAATGGCCACTTCTGACGCACTCAGAGGGCAGCTGCAAGCAGCCAGTATGTCACCGTCAGTGACCAGACCATTCGGAACCAGTTGAGAGGGGCACACCTGCGCTCAAGACGACCAGCCGTCCGTCCTGTCCTGACACCAGCTCACCGTGCTGCTCGTTTGGCTTGGGCGCAGCATGGACCAGAGATCAGTGGGCAAGAATATTGTTTACTGACGAGTACCGCTTTGCCTTATCATTTCATGACGGCAGGAACCGTGTCTGGCGGCGACAAGGAGAACGCTATAACGATGGTCTCGTCAGCAAGCGTGATCGCTATGGTGGTGGATCCATAATGGTGTGGGAAGGGATGGCACGGAACTACAGAACACCCCTGCAGATGGTGCAAGGCAACCTCGACGGTGTGGGCTACAGGGATGGCATCCTGCAGCCTCTTGTGCTGCCAGCGCTGCAAGCTATTGGACCAGGCGCAGTACAGATGACAACGCCAGACCTCACAGGGCTCGAGTCGTCAACAACTTTCTTTTTTTTTTTTTTTTTTTTTTTTTTTTTTTTTTTTTTTTTTTCTTGGAGATCAGAATTTTCAACTGTTTCCTACTAGGAGGAAGAACAGTTGACGGGAATCCTTTTTCTTTACGTAGTATTGCTAATTTCTATTATTAATGGACATAAGTTTCGCATGCATTAATGTAAGCTCTCTCTCTCTCTCTCTCTCTCTCTCTCTCTCTCTCTCTCTCTCTCTCTCTCTCTCTCTCTCTCTCTCTCTCTCTCTAAGAGTGTTCATCGTCGTCGGTGTGTCTTGACTGTCTTCATTTCTGTTCACTTCTGACTTTTTCTGTTGGTGGAGGTCTTCATTCTTCAGTACGGCGTTCTCTTCAGTAGCAAGTTGAATCCGTAGTGGTGTGGGTTCGTGTCTTGGAAGGTCGAGTTCTCTCTTGTTTCCATCAAAAGCAATGGGTGTTCTGTGTTGTGGCTGCGCTCGCGTCAGTACCATGTGCGTTGGTTTTCTTCCGCTTCGTGGCTGCCGTTTCGCTCACTTCCACATTTCGTTCGCCTGTTGTTGCAAGCTGTATCCGTTCGCTGTGATTCTCCGTGGCTAAGTTTTATTTTCTTAAATCATTCATTTGTCATCTTGTTAGTCTGCATTCTATGTACCTATCATAATTTGATTCCCTTTGTCATCATCTCTCTCCTTTTTTTTTTTTTTTTTTTTTTCCCCGGCATGCACCTGTCCCCAATATATGACAAATCATTAGGTTTATGCATCTCTCTCTCTCTCTCTCTCTCTCTCTCTCTCTCTCTCTCTCTCTCTCTCTCTCTCTGTTTTTTGTTTTTTTTTTTTTTTTTTTTGTTTGTTTCTTCATTCTTATTCAAGTTGGGGTTATTCAAATATTTCGTAACATTAGTTCAGTCTCAAATATCAGTTCCAGATTTTTACACATTTGCCATATTTAAACTTTGAAATAGAAAGTTTTGCAATTAATAGAACCGTGTTCGCTTGTTTTCTTGGTTTATCTGTGAATACATCTGTTTTGGTAACGCCCAAATAGAGCTGTTGTTACATTCATAGGGATCTGTAAGTTGTAGTGTGTGAGAATATACTGTTTTACTTGGTTCCAGAATGTAGATAGCTTAGGGCAGGAATAGAAGGCATGCTCAATGTAATCTATTTCTTTGCACCAGTGGCATTTATTTGTTTCCACTACACCCATTTTTTTGTAACAATATGTTGGTGGGGTAAATGTTGTGAAGGAATTTGAAATGAAGGAGCCTCAGTCTAGATTCCTTTGTACATTCATACGCTAAGTTAAAGTAGTCTTGAATGTTGATGTTTAATTTACGCTTCCAAAAATATGTCGCGCATATTTCATGGTTTTGCTTTTGGGCAAAAACCTTTCTGATTTGTTTATTTGATAGGGCTGTGAGGTTTCCTTCGTCTGTTACAACATCAGTAGGGGGTTCGTCTTTGTGATCAATGTTGGCAAGTTGTTGCTTCCATGTGGATGGGATCGCATTTGTCAGCGCATTGTATTCAAATGGAAGTTTGGAGAAGTGCCTAGTCTTTCTTCTATTTCTCTAAAGGTCACTATACGTCCATTTCGCCATAGATCTTGAACAAGAAGGATACCAGCTTTATACCATTTTGTAAAATGTAATGTATTTCCTTTGTATTTTATATTTCTGTTGTTCCACAGAGGTTCTGTTTTAACATTCCCCATTGGTCGGTCTTTGTTAAAGGTGGTGACTGCAATTATTACGTCTTTCCAAAAGATTGAGGTGACTTTTCCTAATCCTTGAATTTCTTTAGGATCAACATTACAGTTGAAAACGCACTGGCTGTTCTGGAAAGGTGACATATTATTTCTCGCGAGGATGCTCCAGTGAGCGTTGGTTTGTTTGAGGAGTCTTGCCGCCCATTTGACCAGGAACGTTTGTTGGTGATGTTCGATGTTAATCATATTTAGGCCGCCTTTTTTCCCTTTTCTAGGCTAAGGACACCTCTTTTTATCTTTTCGAATGCTTTTTTATTATTGAACTTTTTTTTCCATAGGAACCTATAGATCAGTGAATTAATAGAGTAGAGGGTTTGTTTTGGTATAGATGCTGCTTGCAATACGTGAGAGAATTGTGACAGCAGAAATGTTTTAGTTAGAATAACTTTACCATATAGGGATGGGTTTCTGTTTCCCATTGCTTGATGATTTTGGTAATCTTATCTACTCTGGCTTTCCAGTTTTCTTCGATCTCAGAGATTTCTTTGTCTGCTGAGAAGTAAATGCCTAAAACTTTGAGTTTACCAGATTTCATAGGTATATTATTAACAGTGACCGTTTTCACCCTTTGGTGATCCTAACCATATGCCTTCTGATTTGCTTTTATTTAGCTTTAGGCCGGAAAAATCCTCGAATTTCACAACTATGTTTGTGGCTTCCTGAATATCTTGTTCATCTTTAAGGGTCAGTGTTGTATCATCCGCAAATTGTTTTATTTTAGTACAGCTGGATGCGTTGCTTTCGTCAGGATTTTGTGTTAACTTAATTCCTTGGATATCTTTACTGTTCCTTATTCGGATAGCTAGTGTCTCAACAGTTATCACAAAAGGAGAGGACTGAGTGGGCAACCTTGCCTAATGCCTCTTTCTGTTGGGAACCAGTCAGATAACCATCCACCATTGTGAATACAGCTTTGTGTGTTTTCCATAACGGTTAACACAGATTTTTTAAATCGTGGGCCGAAATTGAACAAATCAAGCGTTTCTAAAATAGTCTTTAGACAGGGTGTCAAACGCTTTAGAGAAGTCTAGTGCCAGTAGGGCACCTGGTTGATTCGTTCTGTTTGAGGTATGCAGTGAGATCATCAAAGAATCTCAAATGGAAGGCTATGTTTTCTGCCTTTTATAAATCCTACTTGGTCTTCGCTTACGATTGATGTTATTATGTTCTGTAGTCTTAAGGCTAGTGCCTTTGTGAATATTTTGTAGTCTCTGTATTTGTGAGTGTAACTGGCCTGTAGTTAGCGAGGTTGTGTTTGTCTAGATCGTTGTCTTTGTGTATTAATGTTATGATTCCTTTTTTCATAGAAAAGGATAATCCACCTTGCTCAAGTGAAGCTGTAATACAATTCAGCAAAGGTTGTCTTAATTTATCCCAGAATTTCTTGTAGAAGAGTGGGGTGAGACCATCACTCCCTGGTGCAGACTCATTTTTTAAATGATTAAGGGCTTGCGTGAGCTCGTCTGGTGTAAGTTCCTTGTCGCAGAATTCTTTTTCTTCATCTGTGAGTGTGGGGATGTCATCATCAGCTAGGAAATCGTCTTTTATCGTCTCTCCATGTTTAATTGATGTGTCTCTTTTTTGTATAGCTGTGTGTAGTATTGCTTAATTTCATCTCTAGTTGTTTGTTTGAGGATTGTCTGTTAATGACTGATTTACACACAGTGATGCAATAGTGTTTGCTGCTCCTTGTGTCTTTTCTAAGCGCAGAAATATTTAGTGTTCTTTCTCACCCTCTTCGACCCATTTGACTCTTGATCGAATTTGAGCGCCGCGTGCGTCTTTCATTCTTGCAGTTCTATTTCTTTTTTAAGTTGATGTGCTTTTGTTGCTAAGCCTTTATCCAAGGGGTTGAATGACAGTTTTTTGTTCAATTTCTTCCAGCTGTTTGACTTTGTTTTTTTTTCTGCTGAGGCCAAATTTTTGCGGCCTTTGAGAAGTTTATACAGAAAGATTTATATCTTACTTTAAACATTTCCCATGCCTTTTGTGGGTTTTCCTTGCCATACTGAGTAAAGTGTGGCATCAATGAAGTTAGTTGTTTCATTTAGAAACTCTTCCTTTGACAGCAACGAGCTGTTGAATTTCCAGTATCCTGGACCTCTTTGGAATTTATTCATATTACATTCAACTTTCACAAGTTTGTGGTCTGAGTGTGGGAATATTTCAATATTTACTCCCCGTATGGATCTGTATGAAAACGCATCACAAAATATGTAATCAATTCTTCTTGCAATAAACGGGGTAGATTTGGACCAAGTGTAATCTCTGGCATCGGGATGGAATGTTCGCCACGTATCTTTTAAACCGTAGGATGTTAATAAATCTGAAAGAGCCTCTCTTTCTTGTTGTGGGTGAGATTTTCCTGAAATGTTGTCAATGGGGTGTACTGCTGTATTAAAATCACCCATGACCCAAAGATGATCATAATCTTGTCCTTGTAGTATTCTATTAAGCTGATTTAGAAATGTTAGTTTATCACTTGTTGAGTTAGGGGCATAGCAGTTAGCTATGACATTAGTTTTATTTTCTAATACAACCTTTATCAACAGTATTCGATCTGTTGCTTGGATGAGTTCTGTTTTCATTTGTTTATCATTTATGAGAATGATGAGTCCATTACTTCTGTTTGTGCCTGGACTGTGATAGGCGTTTCCTGTCCATTGTGCATTGATTTCTGGTATAATATCTTTTGTTATGTATGTTTCTTGTAGGCATAAGATGTCTATGTTTTGTTTCCTCATGAAATTAAATGTTCTTCTTCTTTTTAACTTATTTCTAAAGCCACGTACATTAAGTGTACCAATACATATGCTGTATTCTTCATAAGAAAAGGCATTAATAGATCAGAGTACCATAATCGTTAGTCTGTAACTCAAAACTGTAGATCGAAAGGGTGAGGTCAGTCCGTTTGCCGTGTGCACATATCAGGTTCCACTTTCGTCTGCTAGCCCAGACTCTTCACTTTCCCCCTGTTGACGCTCAGGCATCTTTGTTGGGCGTTTCGCTTCGAGCTCGTCCGTCGGCGATTCGCTTCTCTCTCTCTTTTCTTTTCTTCCTGATGCGCCACTCTCCGCAGTGCTGCGTGGCGTGTGTTGTCTGCTTTCTCCTCCTCTTTTCGTCTGTTGTGTTCCGTGTTAGGACCACCGAAGCACGCCGGCCCCGCCTTGTGTGGCTGCGGCGGTACCGTTATGTGTGTATTCCCCACCTCCTCCCGTGCGGGTGTGTTGTCCGGCGGATATTTCGGCGCTGGCCTGGTCGCTCGGTTCACTTGATTTTGGCACATCTTTTGGACAGTCAATTCTTTTGTGTCCTGGCTGTAGGCAGTTTTTACAGATAACCTGATTGTCACAGTTCGCTGCCACGTGGTTCTCTTGCAGGCACTTGCTACATCTGAGTTTTCGTTTCATCTCCCTATAGAAGATGCCTGCAGTGAACACACCAACTTTTAAAACTGGCAGCAGAGGTGTGCGTGGTAGTGTAATGAACACAAACCTGCGGCCAGTTTCAAACCGTGTCAGTTGTCCCCCCTGGGGTTCATGCCAGCTCGTTGCGCACTGAGGAGCGTAGCTCCACACCAATTTTTTTTAAGCGTGTCTTCAATGTCTTTGTTTTGGATGTGCAGCGGAACACTATCCACCCACAATTTCGTGGAAGGCTTCTCCTCCTCCTGTCTCTAACACTGAAGGGGTTCGTGTCTAATAGAGCCACTCGTGCCCCCCCCCCCCCCCCCCCCCCCCAAGAGAAAACCTTCTAACAATAGTGTGTCTCTGTCTTTCTTTTGTTTGGGGTAAATTTGCCACAATCCTCTAATTCGCTGTGCTCCCCGAATCGTTCCTTTCCTGACACTGCTTCTGCTGCTACACAGATGTCGTAGGGTGTTGGAAGGGACTCGTACTGCGGCAAAGCACGCGCGGTCACATACACTGGGTCCACGGACGGGGCCGCACCGGCCACCGCCATTTTGCCCCGGGCCCTACACTGGTTCACTGGCCTCGTTTTCCCTCCGGGCTTCGATCGAGATGTTGTTGTCACGGAAATAAACAAGTAAATACCTACCACTGCTGTACAGCAAAACTCTGTACTATATTTGGAGCATCCACTCTCTCCTATACACACCTCTCTCTCAAAAACGCTCAGAGCACTGAAAACCTGTGGCCTGCTGACATCAGAGGCCGGCCGGAAGTCCGTCAACAACTTTCTTCAGCAGCAACACGTGATCCACATGGACTGGCCAGCCTGCTCACCGGACCTTAATCCAATCGAGCACCTATGGGACGTGCTGGGCCGGCGACTTCGAAGCAATCACCCCCCAACCAGTTGACTTCAACAGCTGTTCCAGTTCCTTGAGCAGGAGTGGCAGGCAATACCCCAGATGACTCTGAGGACTCTGACTCAATCCATGAGACAAAGGTACATCGCGTGCATCCACGCAAATGGCGGACACACACGTTACTGATTTGTGTTTTTTGTGTGTATCTCTGGCGTTCTGACTTTTGAAAAGATGGGTAGTGGACTTTAAAGTGACAAAACATGCTGTTCAAATCAATTTTGTCATTAATCTGTGTCATTGGTGTTTTGATTAATGGCTGAAGTAAAGTTCGAAAGCATTGTTTTGGGTTGTTTCTGTTCTGCTGTGAAATAGCGAGAGAATTTCCAAGTGGCCTTTCAATTGTTTTGAGCAGTATACTTTGGAGTTAGTAAGCACAGTGACTGTTTTTTTTGTGTTTTAGAATCGGGTGGCAAAGTTGGCAAATCCAAATATGCCTAAATCTTCGGATATTGCCCAAACTACTTTTAAAAAAATGCGCAGAACATATTCATGCGTCCGCGTTGTACAACACACTGGTAGAAGTGCGTGTGTGCCCCGCCCCCACCCCCACCCCACACACACACACACACACACACACACACACACACACACACACACACACACGCACACGCACGCACGCACGCGTACACACACTACAAATCTTGATCTAACGGCATGAAAACTTGCGCACCACAGGCAAATGCGCGCACGCGACATGCACGTACACACACACACACACACACACACACACACACACACACACACACACACACACACACACACAAGAGAGAGAGAGAGAAAGAGGCAGAGACAGGCAGAGACATGCAGACAGACAGACAGACAGACGGAGACGGAAGATAAGCAGAGAGACAGACAGACAGACAGAGACAGACATGTGCACATATCCACATGCATAGGAGACAGAGAGAGAGAGAGAGAGAGAGAGAGAGAGAGAGAGAGAGAGAGAGAGGGGGGGGGGGCAGACAGATGGACAGACAGACAGACAGACAGACAGACAGACAGAGACACAGACACAGACAGACAGACAGACCCCACAAAATGATTCCGATACTTGCACGAGCACAAAACAAGACACTTGGCTGGCTGGCTGCAACACCATCTCAGTCTGCTACTGACAGTCAGTAGTGGATGCTGTTGTTATCATTATCATTTATTATTATCATTATTATTATTATTATCATCATCATTAGTAGTAGCAGTAGTATCATTATTATTATTATTATCAGTATCATCATCATATATTATTATTTATTATTTTTATTATTATTATTATTATCATTATGAATACCCTTGGCCAGAGACCAAGCTCTACGCGCTTTACAATCCACACTTGCTTACACAACGGGCTGCTGGATAGTGTCCATTGAAGAGCTGCCACCTGGCGCTTCATTCAGTCGTTTCCTGTGTCATCCAGTTATATCGTTCAGTTTGATATCATTCACTCAGTTTCCTTACTTTCTCATTCTTTCCATTTTTCTCATGCAGGGTGCATGCTGTGTGTAACGTGTCATCAAAACCAACGGCCAAACTGCCTTCTCTTACGAAAAGTGGTGATGGGATTTTACGTGTGTGCAAGATGTTATGTGTGCGTTCACACGCGGAACCTCGGTGTATAGTCTCATACGAAGGACTGTATGGGAAATGGAGTCAGAACTAATATTAATTACAAGGAAAAAAAAAAACATGTACCGAAACGGCCCAGCAGAGATTCGAACCCGCAACCACAGGATCACCAAGCTTACAAGTCCGGCGCTCTACCACTGAGCTATTGCGGGTCCTGGTGACCTCTCAGGAAGACGCACTTGTCCAACAGTCCCTTGTCTGTGTCGTGCTGCTGTGACTCCTGTAGGTGTGGTTTGGAACCTCTTCTTTGTGTCGTTCTCTTTCATCTTGCCTTGTGTTGCCCAGCCCTCCTCGATACATTATGTCCCCTTGCCATCGGCTGGGCTATAAACATCGTGAACTAAATCGCTTTGTTTTCAGTCAACCTGCCTCGTGTTTGGCTCTCCATGCCGATTTCTATTTTCAGTCGTGTTGAGTTGTCTTGTTATTCGTCTCTCTCTCTCTCTCTCTCTCTCTCTCTCTCTCTCTCTCTCTCTCTCTCTCTCTCTCTCTCTCCCTCTTTCAGTTCGCTAACAATTATTTGAGATGAGTTTCAAAAGTTTTTTTTTCTTGTTTTTATTTTATAAATTATAATGTATCTCTTCGGGACTATGAGAATGTCTGTTGTTGTGTTGTTGTTTTTCTTACGTCTTCCATATAACGTGATATTAGACGAAAAAAAAATCGGGGCCGGGAAAAAAGGCTAACACAACGAGTCAAAAGAATTAACTTATCGACATCTATAACACAAAAATAGAAAATCCACCTAATCAAAGAAAAAAATCCAAACATATAACTCTTCTGTCTCATCTGTTATCTGTTATAATATTTGCCATCTGGACTGTTAGCTAAGCGCAAAAAGAACAGATATGTTTCACTTGCTGACAGGAAAATATTTTGAATAGGCTGTAGAGACGTATTTGGAATGAATTCTTTCATTAGTTACACAATAGAATGTGATCATTTGATATGCTATGATCACATATACAATGTACATTTTTGACATACGCTGTCTTAAAACAATCCAGTTTCCATCTGTAGATAAAGAAACTCATCTGTCGTCTGCGATAAATATTTTGATCGTACTTACTTAAGTTTTCATGAATATTTTTAATTTCATCATGTAAACCAAAACACCCAGTTTCTCTTTCTATCAAATAAAAATTAGAAAATTGCACACTTTCTGCCAAAGTATAACACTCTTGCACTGACAGAGAAGTTTGGAAAATGCGAGTCTGATGATCGTTTTGCTCCTCCCTTTGCTAGAAGATCAACCTTTTCATTATAATATAACCCACAGTGGGAGGGGCACCCAAAGAAATGTTATTTCAGTGTCTCTAACTGAGAGGAAATGCACTAATTTTTTTTTATTTCAGTGATCATCTCAAGTCGATTTTTTAATTTAAATTCTTCATTGCAGTAAGAACTGATTTAGGATTCTACACATAAAACAACTTTGAATAAATTTTGAGGGTAATCAAAAGCAGACTTTACAGCCATAATTATAGCAGTTAACTCAGCAGTGAGTATAGATTGTTTTTTTTTTTCCAAGATAATAATACTACTTTTCTTTGTTAATGCCTGGGGTAATGTATGCTGCACCTGCATGTTCATTGATTAATGATCCATCGGTGTATATCTTAAAATATTTGGAATAATGATCATGCAAATGCATTTTGATATTGGATAACCACAAATTAGTATTTTCAGCCTTTGTTAAATCTGTATCCTTAATATCAAAATGTGCTCGTATTACTTTCCAGAGAGGGATAGGAGACACACTAAATCTTTTTGCAATAATGTTAGTTTGATATCTGAGGATTTCTAAATCGAGGAAGTATATGTTCTTAGAGTCGTTTGAGATTATATGTTGTTAGCCCTTTCGGGAAAATCAGTGTCCAATTTAATATTTATTTCAGGGCCTATATCGTTCTCTTTAGTAGAACTTCTTGTAACAAACCTGGTGCATGCGAGATCCCTATATTCTTCCAATAGTAATTTCCCAGCAGCACTGTATTCTTTTGTACAAGAGGCATGGACTGGTAGTCCCATGGCTATCTTATATGCTTTGGAATCAATACTTCGAAGTTTTTTTCAGTAAGCATTTGGATGCACTGAAGAACACCTCTTGTGCATACGTTAATTTTGATTTAACCACCAATGCAGTAGAAAGGTGCAAAAGGGTAACTGTGTCCTGAGCCAAGCATGCATGTTAATGATCTTTAATAGATTTAAAGTTTTTCGAGCTTTTTTAGAATATGCTCTATATGAAAATTCCATGTCAACTTTGATGTTAAATTTACTCCAAGGAATTTCACTTTTTTGTTATTTGATGGGTATGCCGTTGACTTGAAATAAAGGCATATTAACTGGATAACATCCAGTTTTAAAAAAACATCATGTGTGTTTTTTCAGTTGATATTTGCAAAGCATTTTCAGTCATGTAAGCAGAAAAAAGGTATTTAATTCTTTTTGATATAACTTTTTAATATAATTTTGTGATCTGACAGATGTACATTTTCTAAATGTCACTTTCATTCATATGTATGTGTCATCTGCATACTGGGCTAATTCTACATTTTTAGTAATTTTTGTGGGTAAATCGTACACCACAATACTGAAAAGTAAAGGGGCAATAACAGACCCCAGAGGAATGCCCATGTATAGTGTTCTTCTTGTAGAGTAGGAGTTCCCTACCTTTGTTCTATTAATATTATATCGATTTTCTAAGAAGTCTTTAAGAAAACCACAAATGTTTCCTGATAATCCAGTCTCTTTAACTTATACAGGAAACAAAAATAACATACTTGATCGTAAAGTTTAGTTTATATAAAAAGGTTTGCTAGTAAACATTTTCTCCTGGAAAACTAATGTTTAATCTGAGTGGTAAGTTTGACCAAAATGATGAAACGCACTTCTGCCGTTTCGAAAACCTGCTTGGTTTGCTGGGATAACTTTGTTCTTATCGCAAAAAAACAGTTTAGTCTATTTAACACAATGGTTTCATAAAGTTTACAGATATGAGAAATTAACGAAATAGGTCTGTAACTATCTCTATATTTTCTTTCAGCAAAAGAAAACTCTGCATGCATGGTAGAACACCTTTGATACAGACATTTGTGATTAGTCACGTTGACTCACGTTAGCAGCCAGCTGGTGTACTAAGAGAAATCTTGACGAAAGTGAACAGAATTTATTATACCATCGCAATCCGTTTCGAAGGCAGATCTATTTGTATTGCCTGCTCCTGCTCCTAAGGCAATACAAATAGATCTGCTTTCGAGACGGATTACGATAGTTCCCTCATGCAGCTAGTGAAGCGTTTTCATATTTATAACATATTTTCTTAATCTAATGTTCCAGTTTTCTTTATCTTCAACTCCCCACCCCGCCGTAAGTTCAAAATCTGTGCCAAGTGATGATGGAGGGGCTGTAGGCCCGCGCTTGTTTTTTCCCCGTCTATTAGATTGTTCGTCTTTGAATTCATCTGACTTTTTTTTCAAGTTTAAAAGGCTGTGCCAATCTTGAATAAAAGTTATTCATGTTAGATTTTCTTATGGGAACAAGACTTACACTACTTGTCTATTGTTCGGCAGTGTCTTCATTCGTCTTTACTTCAGTATGATCGACAATTCTTTTCTCTCTCGTCTTTCCCATTCTATGATTGATATTCTTTTTTATTCTGTGCTTTTATCGATTTCTTGAGTTTTTTTCCGCTTCCTTTTTCATCACACTTTTCACTTTCATTTTTATCCTTCAAAAACAACAGAACAACGCATATACAGCATAGCATGCTAAAAACAACAGAACAACGCGCATATACAGCATAGCATGCTAAAAACAACACAGAACAACACATATACAGCATAGCATGCCAAGATAATTGTTTGCATGTGCGTTGAGCTTATTGTCACTTTGGTGTTTACTTTCTTTTAATGCTAATGCTTTCAGGTGTCTGGGTTTCTCCTTGCTTTATGATATGCGACTGTCTGCATTTGTCAAAGGGACTTTCTGTATGATCTGAGTGCATTGTGTTTGTTCTTTAATACTTAAAAAATAAAACATTTCTGGTGCAGTATTTTCTTTGCCAAAGACTTTTGTATAAGAAATTCTGTTGACTTTCGTCAAAATTTCTTTTAGTACACCAGCTGGCTGCATAACGTGAGTCAAGTGACTAATCACAAATGTCTGCATCAAAAGTGTTCGATCATGCATGCAGAGTTCTCTTTTGCTCCATTCCTTTTTCATAGCTGTAAGAGTTTGGAGTCCGTTTTCCCAGATGCCCTGTGTTTCTTTGGTAGTTCTACTTTCAGTTTCATCATCAACAAGGTGTCACTATGTGTGGACTAGATCATATAAGCTAAACAACGTCTACTATATTTTAAGACTACACTGCGCATGATTTAAAGCTGATGGGATAAGTGAATTAATTCTTAAAATGAGAGAAGTTATGAAGAGGATCTCGTTGCTACGACTTGGCAGGTGTCGGACCTACGCATTAGCCTAACGCGCTACTCAGACCTTGAGTATCTACCTAACACTGGCTGTGCCATTATTCTAATTGTTCATTAGTGTACACAGTGTGAGGAGTGTACAGTGTGTGTGGGCACGGGCCCATGTGTATGTGTGCCAGTGTATACGGTGCGCGAGCGCGCGCGCGCGCGCGTGTGTGTGTGTCTGTTGTGATGTGTAGTAGTTATGTTCAGTTGTTTTTCCTTTGCAAAGACAGGTCACATTGTTAAACAAACACCCCATGTTGGCAGAGCAGCAACGATCACAAACCCGGCCAGTCTACTTGGCAGATCATCCGTGTAAAAGCTAAAATGGGCAGTGAGACCAGCTCTGGCATTTTCATTCCTCAAAAGGAAGATTTCACATAAGACGACAATTAGGTTTAGATCGTACAGATCGTGGATAGTGTCGGTTCCAGAGGAGAAACTCACAGCCTGGAAACAGAAAAAAAAAAGCAGGTGCTCCATCATCGCATCACTATGTAGGTTAATGAAGTGACTACTGTATGTTACCTTTAAGCTGTGAACGTGTAAACCTTCCTTTACTTACCTGGCGTGATTTGCAGAACTGGTTTTAAAATCAGTGATAATGTCTCCGGAAAAGAAATCTCTGTTCCTGGGTCGCAGACGCCTATAATGCAAGCTGTTTTGAGAATAATTTAGGAAAATACAGTTACGTATTTGTTTCTATGTAGTTGACAACGATATCAAAAAAACGTACTTCATCAAATAGTGGACTATGTCGAGTACAAGGACTTTATTTTAATAGAGTTTACCGAATGGGAGGAAACTTGTCCAGCTTAGACATAAGTGTTTGAGAAGGAAGTTACAGCATTGCTCAGTGAGTCCCTACCCAAAGCTTTACAGTCCAGACAGGAAGGAAAGTTGATACATGCTCAATGCAACCGTGTTGGCGTTACGTTGAACGTATTCATACAACATTGTAATTCCGTTTTCTCTCTTTGATTTCCATCCTGGATTCTACCATAAACTTTGAACACAGTACCTGTGAGGACGAAACTATGTTTAAAAAGACTGTTTTTATTTAATTACCAGTCCTTTGTTTATGTATATTTATATCCCTGCTGGAATACATTTTCAATGTAATCAGTGAATCTGTGTGCTCTAAGCAGGAAACATTCGTGTGACTAACCGTAAACAAAACATTGTAGACTCGTTTTTTCTCACGGTTACCGCTTACTTCTAATTGAAACTCAAAATCTCTCTCTCTCTCTCTCTCTCTCTCTCTCTCTCTCTCTCTCTCTCTCTCTCTCTCTCTCTCCATAAATCACGAATTTTCTTTCCTGCACAGCTGCAGTCTGCACAATTCACTGCTATCCCGGTCTTTCTCTCTGCCTACCACCTTCACCCCCCCTCCTCCTCCTCCTCTCTCTGCGCTCTTCCTCTGTGCTTTACCCGTTGTCACTCTATAAATTAAGGTGCAATCAATGAGGTGCACGAGCTTTGTGATTTATGGATAGAGGAAATACTTCTGCTCGTAGGATGATTATGTACAACAATAATCATAAGTACTGAAGAATGTCTGCGCGTGTCTGCGCTGTGTGTGTGTGTGTGTGTGTGTGTGTGTGTGTGTGTGTGTGTGTGTGTGTGTGTGTGTGTATTGCACCCAAAGGAAATGAAGGTAAAGAGAATGTTTGGCTCTGACTGGGGGGGTGGTAGAAAGTATAGGCTGGTTGTATATGTTTTGAAAAGAATGTGGCAACACACCATTGATCGTCAGGAACGCTTATAACAGCCTCATGAAAGATGACTCTGGCAAGTAGTAGACACACACAAACCCATACTTTGCCTGTTGTGATCAAGTCTGGGTTGAAATCATTGGAACTGTGAAGCAGTCGACAGTTGTTTTTTTTTTTTTTTTTTAAGGACATACACGCGTTTACGCCAGGCGTTGGAAGATGTGATCTTACAGATCCGAATTGATAGGAAACTACAATCAAAATGCCAGGAAGTTTCCTTTTTCTCTTCCTTACAAACTCGGGCATATGGGTAATATTTAAGGGTTTTCTAGACATGGAGGAAATCCGCATTAGTTCTGTTAAAAATGATCATACTGCAGAACGACTTTGTCCACTTTTTTCATAAAGACATATGCTCTGTTGTCCTAAAATATGTCGGTATACATTGACCTGTTTCCTATGATGGTTGGGGTGTTTGTTTGTTTGTTTGTTTGTTTGTTTTTAAATTGCTGTTACAAAGCGTCACAGGCTTTAAAAAAACACACGCTGTTGAATAGAAATATTGCGTGATATATTTTATGTTGTATTACCATAAAGTGCTTTTATCAGAATTTTCATGTGCGCATACAATTCATGATACTATACACCAGTAGTATTGTATACTCCTCAACATACGTTTAGTGGAATGATGTACTCAATGCCATGTGACTGAGCATGAAGCAGGACACATTAATTGAACGACGCAAAAAAACCCTCTAATTCAATCCAACAAAAAAACAACAACAACAAAAATAGATAGCCGCATAGTATAAAAAACGATTCTTATAGACATCCACTCACACATAACGCACACACAAGCTCGCACGGATATAATAATAATAATAATAATAATAATAATAATAATAATGAATATTTCTATAGCGCAAATCCTAGATTAGCTCTAAGCGCTTTACAAGGACTAACGAAAACACGCACGTACGCACGCACACACACACACACGCGCGCACACACACACACACACACACACACACACACACACACACACACGCACGCACGCACGCACGCACGCACGCACGCACACGCACACACACACACACACACACACACACACACACACACACACACACACACACACACACACACACTCACTCACACCCAAACCGCACACCCAGGCACGGGGAAGCAGATAATGCACAGCACACACGGGAAAGCGGACACGCACAACTACTACTCACGTGCACCTTCACACACACACTCACTCACACAAACTGACATCTGTGTATGACTAGGACTTTTGAATTATCAGCCGAAATAGACGGTAAAAAGATGAGTTTTTAGTTTCGTTTTAAAGACTGGAAAAAAGAGTCACAGTGCCTGATGTTGTGTGGAAGAGAATTCCAAGTTTTAGGAGCCAGGAAGGAGAAGGATCGATCCCCCCTTCTTTTGTATTTGAATCTGGGAGGAACCAGGAGCAACGAGTCAGAAGACGAACGAAGGGTTCTAGCCGGGCAGTATGAGTTTAGAAGAAGTCAGACAGATAGGCTGGAGTTCCAGATCTAACAGCATTGAAACAGAGGCATGCGATTTTATATGTCACCCTGGCTTTGACCGGCAACCAGTGAAGTCTGCGTAATAATAGCTGAGGGTGTTCTTTGAAGGGAGCTTTGAGGATTAGTCTAGCTGCACAGTTTTGAACGTGCTGAAGTTTTTTGGTGAGGTAGTCGGGAAGGCCTGCTAGTAGAGAATTACAGTAATCGAGGCGCGAAAGCACAAGAGAAGTGGTGAGAGTTTTGGTTGCTTCAGTGGTAAGGAGATGTCGGACAGCACCTATACGTCTAATTTCCAGAAAGCATATTTTACGGGCATGGTTCACCTGTGCCTTCATATCAAGACTGCTGTCGATAAAGACGCCAAGGGTTTTTAACCTTTTCTGAGAAGGGGATAACAGTACTGCAGATCAGAAGTGAAGAATTTACAGAAAGAGCGGGTGTTTTTGCTCCTGGTGAGCTGAACAGTAAGGCTTCAGTTTTATCATGGTTTAGCTGAAGTTTGTTTTCAGCCATCCAGTCCCGAACGACGGGACACATTCAGACAATTCGCCCTTCGTTTGGTTGAGATCAGAGGCATTCCCCTAGCGTCTTAGCTGGGTGTCGTCGGCAAACATCTGGTGAGGACAGGAGTGGGTTCCAAGGATCTGAGAGAGAGGATGCGTGTACATTACAAAGAGTACAGGTCCAAAGACGGAGCCCTGTGGAACCCCAGATTGCAGCTTTGGCTAAACGAGATCTGACGTTGTTGACAACGACTGACTGGTGTCTATCCAACAGGTATGACTTGAACCATTGAAGGGCTGTTCCTGTAACGCCGAAATAGTGCTGCAGACGTTGCACAAGAATGGAGTGATCAATTGTGTCGAAAAGCAGCGGATAGATCGAGTAGAGCAAGGATAGAGACCTTTTGTTCATCGGCAGCGACAAAGACAAAGCGATCATTTACAACGCGCGAAGAAGAGCAGTTTCGGTACTGTGACCAGCACGATAGGCAGACTGAAAGGGATTTTGAAGGCAGTTAATCTCGAGATGGGATAGAGCTGTGAGAGAACAACTCTCTCTATGAGTTTGGAAACAAAGGGAAGATTTGAGACTGGACGGTAGTTTTTCAGCTGATTTGGGTCCATACCAGCCCTTTTCAGTAGAGGCCTGACAACAGCGAGCTTGTGTTCCTTTTTGCAAACTCGCCAGACTGAACAGACTCATTGACAAGGCGGGTAAGAACGGGAATCAAGAGATCCGAGTTCTCAAACAGAAGTGACGTAGGTATCCAGTTCACAAGTTTGTGGGGCATGTCTTTCAGGATCTTACTCACTGTGTCTTCAGACACTGGTGAAAAGAAAGCAAGGAGTGTTTCAACATCAGGACAGGTTGTGGGAACATGAGAAGTTTGCATGCTGTCAATGTTCTGTCTGAACACACACACACACACACACACACAACACATACACACACACACACACACACACACACACACACATATATATATATATATATATATATATATATATATATATATATATATATATATATATATATATATATACACTAAACTAATAAATTCCGTGAATAAATAACTGAGCACCATTCCAGCAATTTACAGAGTCGCTTGGTGTTGCGATGACTGCAAGAGATATCCAATTAGAAACAAAGCTTACTCTTATGTCTTGGAGTGAAGAAAAATAGGGGGAAGATAAGTATTCATATCTGCAGTGGTAGATAATTTTGCCTAACTAACAGTATGTTCTTGAGTGGGTGAATGGGAATAATAAATGCTTTCTCAAATGAGCCTCAAGTAGAAAAGCCCAAAACGTCATTGAAGTGTGTCACCTGCACCAGAGACAAGCCGCCGTATTTACACAGAACATAATTTTGGGAGCTGCTAGAAATTTGGAGTTAACGCTCTCGCATTGTTTTAACTCGGATAAAAAAAAAAACAGTCCAAAAAAAAAAAAAAAGAATTACTTCACAAACAGTTATAAAGATGTATATTAGTAGCAGCTGAAGACGCCAAATAACCACCAACCTATCAGAAAATAGAGACGCATACATTGTCCAAACAATGGAGGATGAAAGATATTCATAAAACAAACTGAAGACAGCTCAAACTGAAGGCAGTGCAGGCATTACAAAGACGTTTAAGAAGAAAACGACAGGTAAACAGATCAAGAGAAGCCAGAAAGAACAATACAATTTTTTTAAAGAAAAAAAGCCCACCGACACTGGGCATTATGCGATGCACTCCGATAAAAGGTACATTGTCATTTTTGAAATGTTGATATCATCAAAAACTGTACAATGCTTTCTTTCCTTAGTGATTCAAATGCTACCAACTGCCCTGGAACAGGAAGACTCAATGCTGCTTTCACGCTTTCCACTTTTTTCCATGTTTCCTCTTCAGATGCCTCACAAGTTTAGTTTGAAATACTCAACAAAAGACACAAGGTCGAGGTGTTTTTTTTTTCTTTTTCTTTTTTGTTTTTTAATAAGTCACAGCTTCTTCAGAAACATTTGAAGCTGTAAGCTGAGAAAAATCATTTGATGCAGTCACCTGGGGTAAAGCACTTGATCTTGTGGCAGCTTGACCTGACGCACTTGGTTTTGCAGAAACATTTGATTTTGCAGCAGCCTGTGAAAAAGCAAATGATTTTACAGTAGGCTGTGTAGAAGCAAGTGATTTTGCAGTTGCCTGTGAGGAAGACTTGACTTCAAAGCAGTCTCTGAAGAACCACTTGATTTCACAGCAGTCTCTGAAGAACCACTTGATTTTGCAGCAGTCTCTGAAGAAGCACTTGATTTTGCAGCAGTCTCTGAAGAACCACTTGACTTCGCAGCAGTCTCTGAAGAACCACTTGATTTCACAGCAGTCTCTGAAGAACCATTTGACTTCACAGCAGTCTCTGAAGAACCACTCGATTTCGCAGCAGTTTCTGAAGAACCACTTGATTTTGCAGAAGTCTCTCAAGAACCACTTGATTTTGCAGCAGTCTCTCAAGAACCACTTGATTTTGCAGCAGTCTCTCAAGAACCACTTGATTTTGCAGCAGTCTCTGAAGAGCTGCTTGATTTCGCAGCAGCCTGTGAAGAAGCACCTGCTTTTGCAGCAGCCTCTGAAGAAGCACTTGATTTTGCAGCAGTCTCTGAAGAAGCACTTGATTTTGCAGAACCTTTGAAAAAGCACATCATTTCACAGCAGTCTCTGAAGAAGCACTTGAGTTCACAGCAGTCTCTGAAGAAGTACTTGAGTTTACATCAGTCTCTGAAGAAGCACTTGCGTTTGCAGCAGCCTGTGAAGAAACACTTAATTTCGCAGCAGCCTGTGAAAAAGCACTTGATTTTCGCAGCAGTCTCTGACGAAGCACTTGATTTTGCAGCAGTCTTAGTTTGAGCACTTGATTTCACATGATTCCAAGTCAAAGCACTTGATTTCGCAGAAACCCTTGTTGAAGTAGACGATTTCGCAGAAGCCTTAGTTGAAGCACTTGATTTTGCAGAAGCCAAGATAAAGCACCAGATTTCGCAGAAGCCCAAGTCGAAGCAGTTGATTCCGCAGAGAAGCTGGGTCAAAGCATTTGATTTTGTAGAAGCCCCCGAATCCATTCCCTTGTATTTGCATCAGCCACACAGTCAGATCAAACCCTTGAAGATATTTCAATGGCTGGTGGTATTCCTGCAATAGACAACCCAACAGCCTATTGAAAAAAATGGTTGAGGGGAGAGAGAAAAATAGGTTGAAGAGAGAGAGAGAGAGAGAGAGAGAGAGAGAGAGAGAGAGAGAGAGAGAGAGAGAGAGAGAGAGAGAGTGTTTGTGTGTTTTTTTGTGTGTGTGTGTGTTTTTTTTTAATCACACTAAGCCTACACTGTTAAAACCTCGTTACTCATCTCTCTCTCTCTCTCTCTCTCTCTCTCTCTCTCTCTCTCTCTCTCTCTCTCTCTCTAAAATAAGTGACTGTTCTTGAGTAGTGGCAAGTGTACACGCACACTATCGACTTGCAATGACACAGCGCTTTAATTCTTACAAAAATATATAAACTTCAGAGATTGAAGGCTGTACATATGTCAAAACACCCCTGCGATCGAATCCATGTGTTTGACTGTTTGCGGTCCCCGGCAAACACTCTGGGGGTTCACCCAATACATGAATGAGAAGATTCCATATGTGACAGTCTTTTTAGTCCCCTGCATTTTAGACAAGCACACTCTGACCTCAGGGCCCGACCTGTGTCTGTGTTACTGTTTTTCCCTATGACAGTGGCTTTTGTCTACAGAGATTTGCAAGGAATAATGCTCTTGTTGCCAGGGGTTCTTTGACGTTCACTAAGTGCGTGCTGTACACGGTAGGACCGCTTTTTACTGGCTCGTGCGAAAGACAAGTGCTGAGACCACCAATAAAAGTCTGGTGCAGGGGGGGGGGGGGGGGGGGGGGAAATCCTAGCCAAACCTGGGTTCGAACTCATGTTAACCACTCCGCCAAAACCCCACTCATGACTCTGGCAATTAAGCTTCTTCTCCCCATTTCCCTACACCTATCTAAGATACATAGAAGTATAAAAATCGATATACACGTGGCCCATCCTAACTGAGAACAACAGATATCCAAGGGGAGACACTGAAAACACGGGTATCAGGTAGAGTTTTTAAAACGAACCATGCAGGTGAATGGAGAGGACCAAAAGGAGGCAGAGAAAAGAAAGTAGAAGAAATGGAGAACTTAATCCCACATAGGAATAAGGCGTCACTCGCATGGAATATCATGACGATGACGCACAAAACTAAAGAAGGATATTCTGGAAGTACTGTCCTCCAACCTTCCCCCACCCATCCCATAATATCTCCCAGGCTAGACATGGAGGTGGGATATAAAGCAAACATCAATGATTAAAAAATAAAAGCAGAACCAACACCAACATTGAACAGCAATGACAACAATGAAAATAGAAATTATAATGATAAAAAAATAATAATTAACCATATCTATAACATGGTGAAGGACATTGAACTGCAGACCAAAACGCTAATGGGACAACAAAAGCACAATGAACTAAGTGATGCTTAGAAGCATACCCGTAACTGGTATGTTAGACATAACATCACCAATAATAATGATAACAATAGTAACAATAAGACAGCAGCAGTATTTAATATTAGCCACCAGTAGTAATAATAATTTTTCAGCCATGTGTTAGATAATTAAAAACATAACAATGATAGCAACAATCGCAGTAAGAAAAGTAGTAATGATGAGAAAAGAAAAAAGAAGTATTTATAAAAATGACGTGCTGAAGTACAGTGGACAGTAAACTGTACACCGAAAGATCCACAGAACAAAGATGGGATGTGTTAAGACTCATCTGAATGAGCAGCAGCGCACTGCATCAGCAGATAAGACGTCGGAAGACCAAGGCCAGGATTTAAACCACAGTGCCAAGGACATCCACGCTGTTGGTTCGGATGAGGAATTTGCACAGGCCCTCGATGCCAGGCGCCTGAAACTCAACCTGCCACGAGCAAACGAGACTGAAGATTGGGAGAAACTGGATGCAAAAATCGTCCAAAGACTTGATGCACTGATAGGGAAAAGCACCCTGGAACACAAACTAGCCACATATGGGGACATTGTGTATGCCACATGTAGAGACGCCTATGGAGCAAAACTATCCAAAGAGAAAACACCTCCAAAGAAATCCAGACGCCAAGAAGAGATGGACAAGGTCAGGGTCCAAAAGAAAAACCTCAAGAAGCAAATGAAGACTGCTCTGCCAGCTGAAAAACAAGGCTTGGAAAAACTCTGGGAAGACCTGAAAGCAAAACACAGCGCCCCCTCAGCAAAGCGGAATCTGCGAGGAAGAGGAAAAGCAAAAAAAAGAAGAAGACACAAGAGCGTTTCCTCAGAGACCCCTTCCAGTTTGCCAGAACTCTGTTCGAGCAGCCAAAATCTGGGACCTTAAGTGTGGACAAAGGAGTTCCTGAGCAGCATCTGAGAAAAACATACTCTGACTCACAGAGCAAAGCACCACTCGACATTCAAGGTGGTGGTGTGTCCCAACCAACCCTGAGGAACAGTTCAATGACAAGCCTCCAACGTTGGCGGAAATCAAGAAGGTGGTCGACAAAGCCAGAGCCAAATCATCACCAGGGCCAAACGGAATACCTTACCAGCTGTACAAGAAATGTCCCAAGGTGCTGGAGTGGCTCCACAGGCTGCTGCTGCGATCAGCTTGGAGAAATCAGAAGATCAGCGGCCAGTGGATGACGGCAGATGGTGTGTACATCCCCAAAGAGCAAAACTCAAGTGACATCAGCCAGTTCAGGCCAATATCACTACTGAACGTCGAAGGGAAAATCTTCTTCTCTGTCATAGCAGCAAGGCTGACCAAGTACCTCATGGAAAACAAGTACTTGGATGTGTCAGTCCAGAAAGGTGGCATTCCAGGCGTGGCTGGCTGTGTAGAACACGCCACAATGATCTGGGACGCAATCCAAACAGCAAAAACAGAAAAGAGAGACCTGGACGTAGTGTGGCTCGACCTGGCAAATGCATATGGATCTGTACCCCATGAGATGATACAGTTGGCTCTTAAGATGTACCATGTGCCAAAGAACATCCGCGACATGCTCAAGAAGTACTTCAATGGCTTCTCAATGCGGTTCTCTACCAAGGAGTACACAACAGATTGGATCAACTTGGAAGTGGCATTGCAATGGGCTGTGCCATTTCCCCAATACTGTTCGTGTTGGCAATGGAAGTCATCTTGAAAGCAGCAACAAGCAACGCAAGACAAACAGACCTTGGCGATGGATACAAGATGCCCCCTCTCAAGGCCTTCATGGATGACACTACAGTGATTTCATCCAGAGAAGACGAGACACGTCACGTGCTGGAGAGGCTGGACGACATAGTTGCCTCATCCAGAATGAAGTTCAAGCCAAAGAAATCACGGAGTCTCTCACTGAGGAAAGGAAAAGTGGCCGAATCTGTGGTCTTCAGTGTTGCCAACCAGACCATTCCAACAGTAACAGAAGAGCCAGTCAAGAGCCTTGGAAGATGGTATGATGATACGCTGAAAGACACACGAAGAGCAAAAGAAACCAAACAGATGTCGGAAGAAGGCTTGGAGACCATTGACCAGTGTGGGCTCCCTGGCAAATACAAGGTCTGGTGTCTGCAGTTCATGCTGATACCAAAGCTCCTATGGCCTCTGATCTGATGATATACGACATCTGCACCAGCATAGTGGAGGCAATGGAATCCAAAATCAACAAGTTCACAAGGAAATGGCTTGGTGTCCCCCACCCTGTCTGACTGACATAGCGCTATACTGTCGCCAAGCAAAGCTGAAACTACCACTGAAATCCATCCTGGAGGAATATAAAGCAGGGAAGATCAGACTTCAAAGCATGCTGGAGGACTCAGGAGACAAGGTGATTGAAGCAATCAAGCCCCAGCTGAAGACAGGCAGAAAATGGAAAGTTCAAGAGGCGATGGATTCTGCAAAAGAAAGTCAAAGATCAGAGAAAATAACAGGACACACACAGACCAACAGACAAGGACTGGGGGTGACCAAAACTGAATGGTGGTCAAAGGCCAAAGGAAAAGCCAAAAGAGACATGATGATTCAGGAGATGAGAAAAGAAGAAAGACCAACAAAAAGACTCAAAAAAAGCAGTCCAGCAGAGCCAGCAAGGGCAATGGACAACGTGGGAGAATGCACTCCAAAGAAGTCTCACTTGGAATGACATTTGGCACATGGCCCCTCTCAGGATCAGCTTCATTCTCAGATCTGCATATGACCTTCTGCCTTCAAATGCAAACCTGGTGAAGTGGGAAAAAACAGACGATCTTCATGCCCCCTCTGCCATGAAAAACAAACAGTGGAGCATGTCCTTAGCTCATGTAAAGTAGCCCTGGCTCAAGGAAGGTACACATGGAGGCACAACCAAGTGCTCAAAGAGATTGTACAAGTAGTCTGGGCTAGTACCAACACCACAAAACAAAAAATCAGGACTCCAAAAGCACCCGCAACATTCTTCACGGCAGGAGGCAGCGAATCATGGCCAAGAACAACAGTGCCACTCGGAACATGCAGGCAGAGTCTGCTGGATGGGGCAGATGACTGGGAGTGCACTGCAGACCTCCCAGAATGGAAGAGTCACCCAGAGATTATCAGCAAGAGTGGCATGAGACCAGACATAGTATTACACTCTCAGTCAACCAAGCAGCTGATCATGATCGAGCTCACGGTGCCATATGAGAACAGAATGGAGGCAGCTCAGATCTACAAGACTGAAAAGTATGCTGATCTGGCAAACAGCCTGAGGAGGAGAGAAGGCTATCAGGTCAAAGTCCTCACTGCAGAAATTGGAGCCAGGGGGTTTGTGGGAACATCTGCATACAGCCTCATGAAACAGCTCTCAGTTGCAGGGAGGGAAAAAACCAAAGCCCTGAAAGCTATGGCAGAGGCGGCAGAGAGGTGCAGAGAGGTGTTCAAGCTGGATCTGGTCAAGGAGGAACAAAAGTGAACTTCATAAGGCTTAACTTTCCTACAAATACCAGGTGTCCCTGTGGTTCAGTGGTTAGTGCGCGAGTCATTAAGTGGAAATGAGCATGTCCAGAAGGGCATGGGTTCGAATCCCAGTCATAGCTCATCCCAAGATGGGATGTGGAAACAAAAGGGGCAGCAGAGGGACATCTGCAGTCATGAACCTCTTCTGAGGACTCTCTGCTGCCACGCTCTCCACGAGTTTCTTTCTACCAAACACAATCTGTAATTCTGAATGTAAGCAACACAACAACCTTTGAACTGAAAACAAAAACAAATCCATAAAAATCAGATTAAAGGAATATGATTTCTTGTGAAAATCACCTTCATTAAAAAGTTTATTACATGGACCCATCGCTGCATGCCCCCCCCCAAAAACAACAACAACAACAACAACAACAAACAACAAAACTATAGGAGCAATGGCAAAAATTAGCTGTAGGTCTGAGGGTGCACTGACCGACAATGTTGTTGGTGATGACATTTGCAATCAAGAACAGGGTCCAACTGTTTGATCATGATTCAGCTCTTAACAACAATTTCATTTCTCTGATATGTGGATGCAGAACTGCTCCAGAACCATTGGCATTTGAAGTTGGTACTCCTCTTAGGCTCTGGATCCTGGAAGCAACTTCATCTCACCTACTTACAAGATAGGTCACTCATGGTTTCTTTGGGTACTGCCAGTTCTTCCTTTCCTCAGTCCTTAGTAACAAGAATTGTACACTTTTGCAATCCACCAAATTCTTTCAGATTGAAAGTTCTTTCAGACTTATGACATTAACAGCACCGTCTTTACTTTTCCCCCTTGAAGCTTAACAGTTACAATGCGAACTGGTTTTGTAAATGATGAAATTACAAAAGAACACGGTGTCAGACTTGTTGTGGATGACAAAGGTTTTGATTTATTTAGAAAAAAAAAATCTGTCCATTTATGAAATGGAAAAGTTCTACTATATTTTATCATTACCATTGTTTTTTTTTTAGCCCACAAAATGCATTACTGCATAATACATGGCTTTTTCTGACTTTTGTAAATATACACTGAGAGTCCTGATAACCCTATGGCATTAAAACTAATAATGCGCTCAAGCAAAAAAAAAAAGAAAAAAAAGGAAAATTTTCTAAGCACATAAAGAAATGCCAGTACCAGCAGCATTGCCTTTCTGGAACAGAAAGTTTGATTTTGATGTAAACAAATCGGCATAGTTAAGGACAAACCCACACCATTACCAAAGAAGCAAGGCTTAGAGTATTACACTGGGAGATATTACTTTACATAAACCCCACTAATATCATGCTCAACAAAATGAAAGCTAAAGAAACAAACAAATGTTCCCTCTGTAATGATACAGTTGATTTCATAGCACTTTTTTTTTTATTTTGAGTGTCCAAATGTATTTTACCTTTGGAGATTTACTGAACAAAAATACTGATAGAAACTGGTGCTCGTCTAAACATTATCTAATACAAACATATCATTTGACTCTGATAATTCTAGTAATCTTTAAGGTCGTTTCGAATCTATCAATCATATCATACTTACCGCAATGTATATCAGTATCTTCAAAAAGACAATCAGCAAAACATTTTTAAAGGGAACTTGGAGTTCGAAGTTTGTCAACAATGAAAGGAAAAAAATAGTTTCACCTACTGGGTTAATTGTTTTTTCTTGTTGTCATTATTGTTATAAGCAGTAAATATAACAAAATGATAGTGTCAGCACACCAAACACATATAACATAAATGAACCCATACACCTTCGTACCAAACGCTAAAAACATTAAAGTTCGCATTTGACTGCCCATCGGTAATAAAAGATACAGGCTATGCATGATGTGTGAGAGACTGGAGGATAAAAAAGAGGAGTGGGGAAAAAATAGGAAGCTCGAAGCCCCACAAAAAGTGGGGAAAAAATTAGATGTTGGAGCCCCCCCCCCCCCCCCAAAAAAAAAAAAAAAAAAAAGCGCGCCTACCATGCCATGCTCAGATGAATCATCTTGTTCAGAAAGTTGCCTGTGTGTATTAGGTCCTTCAGGATGCCTAGAGTTGAGACTGTATTCACCCTCACTATCTGGATGATCAGGTAAAATACCACTGAAAATAAACACAACATCAAACCATAAAACTGTCAGTCATTTTGCAACAACTATTTTTCACACTGCAGAGTCATGCCCTTAAGTAAACCTGAAAAAAGTCATTTTGACAAATTATGGTTAAGTGAACGAAAACCAATCTGGGATGAATCCTGGGGCTTATCTAAAAAGTATATTTGTAATTAATTCATTCACAGTACTTACCCTTCACTAAACTAGGATGTTGGATTGGATTGGATTGGATTGGATTTCAATTGTAGTCACAATGGAAATGTTCCACATTAAAGTCAGACTGCTCTGAAATAGAGAGCGCGTTATGGTTCAGAGTGACCTATACCTTCCTGCATGTGGTTGTTACTGTTTTTCGTATATGACAGGCTTTTGTCTGCAGAATTTTGCTCGTGCTGCTGTGGGTTCTTTTACGTGGCGAGGAAAAATTCTGGACCAAACCTGGCTTTGAACCTTAGAGCTTTTGACCACTCAGACGACATGTGAAGTACGCCTTATGATTTTCATTTGCCTCAACGAGAGTTGAGGCATGCACTGATAATATTTTGTAATGGATGAACATCAGAAAGCGTTTACTGATTGTGAACAAAACAGACTATATCCATAGGGAAATGCACTCGCCTTAAGATGCTTGACAAACATTCTGTTGACATTGGTGAGAACACTATTTGTTAACAAAACTGAAAGATTCTCGGAGTGAAAATGATTAGTTATTCTTTATACGTGATCAGATCAACAGTGTTTAGTGCGCTTGTTTCACACATTTGAGGTGAACTGCGTCAATCTGGCCATACGCATATATCTTTCAGACAACTACTGAACAATGCAGGCTAGCTCTTTCTTGATAACCTCTTAACTGGACTTCTGCAATTCTGTATGTGCTAGTGTCGCTGCAGAAGATTAAAATAATCTTCAGCGATTTAAAACCAGTAGCACATGACTTGTTCTTAAAAAAAAGTGACAAGATCATATAACACCTCTTCAGAAAGAACTCCACTGGTTCCTGTTAAATTCCCTGGTGTGTACAAGATTGGTATCCCTGCATACTGTCATTGACTCATTTTGACCGCTCTCACTTACCCTACGTTTCACTTTTGTTCATCACACAGCAACCTTTTCATATTCGCTAGTCATCAGATATGAAACTTTTCAAATTTGCAAAAGGAAGTGTTACAAACTGGCTTTTAGTTTAATTTAATGACCCGAGTCTACCGAACTTGCTGCATTCTTACTTCTGTAATATTCCCACGCTGCCAATTCTCAAACATCCCCTCTTGTTAAAGCAGGTGATCGAGTACCAATAATTTTCACACCTCTCTGTCACACTATGGACTGACTTGATATGTGAACATGTGGAAATGTGTGTGTGTGTGTGTGTGTGTGTGTGTGTGTGTGTGTGTGTGTGTGTGTGTGTGTGTGTGTGTGTGTGTGTACCATGAACATGCATGTGGATGTGTGGTGATGTACAATACAAATACTGTTATAAATATATGAATATGAAAATACATAAATAAATAAGTTATTAAAGTAAAATAAACAAATCAATAACTAACAGTACATAGTAAAATAAACAAATAAATAAAAAAAAAAAACTAATTTAAATGATGAAGCTACTTACTCTTTCTTGAGGAGAGAAAAAACTGAAGCAAAAGATGCCATCTTAACAGTAATAAGTCCATCCAAGAGTCATATCCGAAATAAAGAAAGGACACTCTCATTTTTTTTTAAACCAGCCATTGTTGTTGGCCAAACTTTTAGTCTGAAGAAAGTTGGAAATAAACTGAAAATTTACTGTTTACGCTGGTATTTGTACTTTTGACGTGTTTGAATCATACATTTCATGTTTGTTAAGTGCAAGATAACAATGTGAGTAAACTCTCAACTACATTTTTTTTTTATAGTATTAAAAAGGAGAGAGAGAGAGAGAGAGAGAGAGAGAGAGAGAGAGAGAGAGAGAGAGAGAGAGAGAGAGTCTTGATCAGTTTTGAAGAAGTTTGATGACAGGCCTGATCAAACCAGATAGGTTTAATGGATCCTGCCGGCAACTTTTAATAAAATCTTTTGACCTGAGCCGCCTTACTACAATAATAGTAACATAAATTGGGTATGGGGAAAGTCTGACGATGGCTGGTCTAGATATCTGAAAAGCCAGACAGATCTATTTCGTTTTTGCACAGCAGGGCTGCTATCTTCTGTCGAGATGAAGAGCAGAATGCAATGATGTTCAGTTACACACACGCGCGCACTGTCCATACCGCCCATGAAATAATGCATCATAACTCGCATAAATAAAGCATGAGGTCGGTCTTTG
>JADBJO010010317.1:40000-50000 GCA_016801955.1 Conus betulinus
AAACATAAGGTTAAAAAAAGGACTCCTCCCCCCGCCCCCTCCATATACAAACACACACACACAACTCATGTGATAACACATCTTAGTAGGATATGGGGAGATGGGGGAGGGGGGAATTCTGTTGGCAGAAGTGAAAGGTGTCTTAAACATTTTCTTTTAATCAGTTAAGTGTACACCATGCATAAGTATAAAAAAAATACAATAGACAATACACAATTAATCAATTTATAACTTAATTGACTAGGTAACTAAAAAATCCACTTGTTTAGGACATGGACCACACAAAAAAACAGTTATAAGATTACTTTCATTGTTAGTTACAGTTGATGCACTATTTATTGGGGTTTGGGGAGGGTGGAGGGAGAGTGACACTGTGACAGTTAAAGGTGGGGGGGGGGGGGGGAGAAAGAAAGGGGGTGGAGAAAAAAGGGGATGGGTGGGAGAAGGGAAGGAGAGAGAGAGGACTGGAGGGGTAAAAAACAGAAATCTCTTCATCTTGTGTAAACAAAAAAAATGAAAAAGACACAACAACACACGCACACAATCACATACACACACTTGGACTTGATTTTAATCCTTTCTCCTGCACCCCTCTTGGGGTTTGGATTAAAATCATTTGAATTTTTTCTTACGTGAGATATGGGCTCTAAATCAAAGGTAAACATACCCTCCTTAATGTGTGTGTGTGTGTGTGTGTGTGTGTGTGTGTGTGTGTGTGTGTGTGTGTGTGTGTGTGTCAGTGTATGTGTGTGTGTCGCTGTGTGTGTTTTCTGGTGCGTATGCAGTGTTTTCCATATTTCCATCTGTACAGGCATACAGATGACTTACAAATAAATGCTCACATTTATTTTTTTCTGAAATGGAAAAAAAAGTTCTCATTTTATTATTCAAATACTTACAAAACTGTGTTAAAGAAACATACACATCAAACCTATTTTAAATTAATGAAAATATTCTTCTGTAAACTTAAGTGTATGTTACACATTGTTCTCTCCCTCTATTCTTTTTTATTGTCATTTAAGCATGAAGAACTTTTAATTTAAAACAGGATTTATAAAACAACAGGTGAAGAGTAGAGAGTTAGCTGAAACACGCACTGACCCTGTGGTGACCTACATTCATACTGTTAGCGCTGAATCTCAACAAGTAGGCAGTAAACCCTATTTAGCTTTCTCAGGCAGCTTTACGGTTCACTTGTGGCTAAATACCTAACCAAAGTTTTCTTCCGGCGTAAAAATTACAAAACCAACAAGAAATAATAAGAATCTTACCCTTTTCACAAAAATGGCGTCGCCAAACTCTGCCCTAGCAAGGGCACCGAATCAACAGCCAATCAGAGCGCGTGTTGGCCTGTTATCTGTCGTCCAACTCACAACTTCTTCTCGGCTCACAGATCCCGAACATACTAAGGATCCTCGATAGTACAATGGTATATGAAAATTCCCGACATATATATCTCCAGATGTGTTTTTCTTACACACTACTAAAGGAATCCGGGGTTTTCTGGCTTTGTTTTAGCAATGATACTGAACTAATGTCTGTGTTGATTTTTTTTTCTGAAAAGAACCCATTCAGTTTATGATAAATACCCAAAATGTACTGGTCGCCATAAGGTCAAAACTTCATGCAGTCTCCTTAATGGTAGAAGTGCAATGTTCAAAAACACTTTTAAATGGTAGGTTTTTTTATAACCAAATTCTAACTGTACCTTATGAGGATAAACCAGTGGGTCCCCTATAGCACATTGCTGTCTGACAGTGTGTGGGGAGGTGTCAGTGACGACATCCTTAGGAGGACCGACTTTCGGTCGCCTTGAAGGCAAAGTACTTTGTCTATAGATCTTAGGGTGACATTTAGTCTGCCCAAGAGACACTAATACAAATGTATATTAGAAACAAAGCTTGCTCTTATGTCTTAGATTGAAGAAATAGGGGGAGATGAGTATTTATATTTGCATAATTCTGCCCAACTAACAGTATGGGCTTAAGTGGGTGAATGGGGAATAATAAATGCTTCTCAAAATGAGCCATCAACAAGGTTATGGTCTCCAAGACGGAGACAATCTCCAAAGGAGAGGAAACACTAACATATCATAATTCCTGGTCAGATACCGGCATTTCGAAACCTGGCTGTATCTGCTCAGTGACCTCGGAAAGTGTTCACTTGATTCCTCTGCGTTTTCGGTTTTAAGCAGAATGCTATCCCAGAGAAAGGCTGGTGTGCAATACCATAGTATGATGGTTGAGATTTCAAAATACCAACCAATGGTGCCACCTAAGAAGCAAAAGAAAATCATGAAACTGCAAAACAAGCTACATTTTCTTGTGAAAAGTAGAAAATATTAAAAGATAACCTCTTAGGACACAAGTGCTGAGGGCCAGATCTTGGAATGAATCTGCAAGGCACTGAATTACAATAAACTAATAAATTCTAAGGATAAATAATTGAGTACTGTAGATGCTGAAATGACTACCAGTTACTTCAAGGTGGGAGGGGAATGATAGTTGCTTCTGTGATTCCCTGATGGGGAAGTTATGAGTTCTTAGTTACACCCACATCCTCAAACGCGCGACGTACATGAATAGATCCACTCAAAAATAGTCTGTTATCTATGTCTTCAATCGATATGAATTCAAAGTATACGGCTACATGACCCTGGTAATGACCTCTCCAACATCCGGGTACGTTACCATAAATAATGGAAGTGACAAAGGTGCCGTTCAAGACACTGTGACTGTTCCTGTGCCAACCAATCATATTCTGATGTTCAGTTTCAAGCGATTCACAGAAGCGAAAAAAATGGGATTAATTGAAGTGTCTGTCCCAGGAAAATTATGGCTCCGGTTGCAAATTGACCCGTCCATTAATTTTGCCTACATTAACCCAGTCAGTGGCGGAAAGATGCTTGTTACTAAAATCGGAGGCAGTTGCGTGACAGAAAACAGAGCCAAATGCTTTCAGTTGTTCTTTCCATTTTTCCAGAAGGTACAGCACCTGAAAAGCTGTTCAATGGGCTGTTTAACTGTTCAGTGGAACGTTATTCCAGCTTCCGGCACCACGTTGACTGTAACCTGAAGACTGAGTGTGAGGATGGAGGAGATGAAACAGAACACTGCCCCTTCAGCAGTAATGAGTGTAAGGGATTGGTAGCGTCATGTGGCCATTGTTACGAACTGATTTGGCATTTGTTTGGAAAGAAAATACCAGGTGATCAGTGTAGGTATTGGGAGAAAGGTACTTTGACATTTCCTAAATGCGTGCATGATCCTTACGGTATAATAGTCAGTAAATCAAAGGTATTTTGGAGTGTGAATAGGATTTCAGCAGTTTGATTGTGATGGATCCGTCATTGCCTAATATGTACATGCAAAGTGTGCACAATAAAAAGACAGTCTTCTACCATTTTTCGATCCTGGATCACGTCTATTTGTTCACAAGAAGGAAGCGTTTGTCTTCAACTTAACCTGGAAGGAATGTTGGTGAGTGATGAGCAGTGTGGTTATGGAGTTCCAATGTGTGGGGTCATGGCAAATGAAACTGCAGAAAGCTCTCTCGGCACAAAGAGGAGATTTTCTTGACCAAAACACAGCATCCTTTGAAACTATGGCAGCATTACATGGCATCGTGCAGCGATGGTCATGTGACGTACGCTATTCTCTTATGTGGTTCCAAGAAGCATGATAATTGTAGCCAGGACCATACATCTCTCTTGTTATTATTCTCATCAGGAAGCACGCACATATGTTCCAGGTTCAACGAGTCCTGACAGTGTTCCTCCTACATTTACATGTGATGAGGGTCTCAACAAGATGTCGTACAGTCAGGTGTGTAATTTCTTACCTGACTGTCTGGATGCAAGTGATGAAACATTTTGTAAGCACCCACCTTGTCTGAATCATTTCACCTGTACAGATGGTCGGTGTATAGCCTTTGGCAATGTATGTGATAAGCTGCCCCATTGTTATGATGAATCAGATGAAAAACACTGTCACCTGTCCAACAAGTTTAGACTGGCAAATATCGGCAAACGATTTCCATCTCCTGCTCTGATTAATTTTGATAGCATAAGAAATTTTGTGACATTGCAGATGAATTCCAGTGAGTCCTGTCCTGACAGTCACTATCGTTGCCCTGGTGTGCACAATGACTGTCTGCCCATCTACACTCGATGCAATGGGGTGTATGACTGTATAGATCAGCAGGACGAACAGGGGTGTGAGGAGATGACATGTCCAGGGTTTTATCAATGCATTTCTTCCAGGACGTGTCTACATGTGGACCATATGTGTGACGGTGGTTTCACTGTCCACTGTTTGATGACGAAATATGGTGTGATCTGAACTGTCCCGAAGGCTGCCTCTGTCAAGTCTACTCTGTCTTATGTCTTCAGGGTATACGTGCTCAGCTCTTTCCTGAAATCAGATTTTTGGATGCTACAGGCTCTGGCATGGCACTGACAGATGTGCGCAGCAACGTGTATCTCCTACATCTGGTTCTTGCTAAATGTTCTTTAATAAACTTGCCTGTAATAGAATTACCGAATTTGAGGATCCTTAACCTCAGTAGCAACAAGCTGCAGCATGTCAACATGACTTACTTTCTTCATTTTGAAAATTTGAAATTGCTGTCATTGTCTGGGAATCCTTTAACATCCATCTCTCAAGTCGCTTCTGTCACTGTCAAAACGAGTATTATCATGGTGATAGATCTGTCACACACAGACCTGACAGTGTTCAGATCTAAAGTATTTGAGCACTTTAATCACTTGCAAACGCTGAATCTGAGCATGACAACCATCCACACTATCTCTGCGACTGGTTTTCAGTTCATGCCTCAGCTGACTAAACTGTATATGCATGGTAGTCCGGTGATTTTTTTCCCACTTGATATGTTCAAAAATCTTTACAATTTGCGTTTCATCTCAACGCAGAACTATAGATTATGTTGTAAGGAGATACTACCTTTTGATTTCGATGCCTCGCAGTGCAATGCACCGAGAAATGAAATGTCATCTTGTGAAGATCTCTTAAAGTCTTGGACATACCGTGGGTTTTTGTGGCTGGTAACTTTCCTGGCCTTGTGTGGTAATATTTTTTCTCTTTCTCAGCACGGTTATTTGTGAGAAGCATTGCCTCTTCTAGCGGCTTCAGTGTGTTCGTCACCAGCCTGACCACAGCTGATTTTCTGATGGGTGTTTACATGACTTTTATTGGTGTGGCTGATGAACGATTCCGTGGCCAATATGTTTATCATGACGATGCATGGAAGTGCAGTGTTACCTGCAGGGTAGCAGGTGTTGTTTGTCCGTGTTATCCTGTGAGGTGTCAGCTATGATCATCTGCATGATTACTTTAGATCGGTTTCTTGCCCTTTGCTTTCCGTTCAGTGCTTTCAAGTTCCGACGAGCAACAGCCCGAATGGCTTGCCTGTTGATCTGGTTGGTTGGGTGGCTTCTTGCCTCGTTGCCTTTCCTCCCAATGACATCCCACTGGGAGTTCTACAGCCAGACGGCTGTCTGTGTCCCTCTACCTGTTACGAGACAAGAATTCAAAGGGAAAATGTATTCTTTCAGCGTATTGATTGTTTTCAATTTTGTTCTGTTTCTATTCACCTCTACTGGTCAGGCATTTGTCTACTGGTCGGTACAGAAAAACGCCTTGAAAGAGAAACACTACTCAAATGTCGAAAGATATGACCATCGCCCATCGCTTGATCACCATAGCGCTCACAGATTTCATGTGTGTTGGTTTCCTATTGGGCTGTGTGGACTATTGGCACTGGCTGGCATTCCCATTTCTGGAGAAGTGAATGTCATCTTGGTTATCTTTGTCATACCTTTGAACTCGGCTATCAATCCTTTCATGTACACGTTCAACACGTGGGCAGAACAGCAGAGGAAAGTCAATGAAACCAAATTATTGAAATGGATAGAGTCACACCCTGAATTACTTCCATCATAGCAGTATCCACCATCAGATTTAAGAAACATTCATTTCTTTGAAAAAATCTAGTATGTCAATTGTTCGAACTTCAATTAACCTCAGAAGATTTTCATCAATAACACAGCGACAGAAAATGGATATACATGTGGACAAAATGATTTCGTCTTGTATCAAACAATGTGAGCATGGTTCAGTAATCATTGCACAAAGAATAACTCCACAGGTAGAAAAATCGAACACCACTGGGTGTTTTGTAATTGAACCACCATGCGAGATACCTACCGCAGTAGTGGGACTTCTGTGGAGAAATAGCGGTTACTAAAGTGTCGGAATATCGAGACTGGGGCGTTGTTGTGGTGTACCTGTCTACACTACTCACTTTTGACAGAACTGAGAGGCATTGGCAGTGTATCGTCCACATTGTATGCCACCTCTTGTTCAGTTGCAGGTGAAAATAGATTTGGCAAGGCTAATGATAGCAGGTAATTGATTTATCTATTTCTTTCATTTTCAATTGATCTATTCATTTACTAATTCATGCATTTATTCATCTATTTATTAATCTCTTATTTTAACTGATAATTTTATTTCTTCCTGTTTCCAAGGCAAATGATTGAACGGCTTTGTGTCTCTTCACATCTCCGTTTCTCCATCTCCTCCACCCCTACTCCACCCCCACCCCCACCCCTACCCCTGGCGCGTTATTATAAAGGTATCATAATGACTTCCAGAGTGCATCTCTTGGCTTAATTGTTTCCCTCATAGGTAAGGGGCAGTGGGTATAAGTTGCACGCGCAGCACGGTTTCAGTTTCTGTTTCATCAAGGAGGTGTCACCGCGTGCGGACTAGTCCATATACGCTACACCACATAATTATGCAAAGATTCCAGACCACGCTGCGCATGATTTGAAGCTGATGGATAAACAAATGAAAGACGAAGATGAGACATTTAAGAAAAGGATCTCCTGGCTATAGCTTACCAGATGTCTGACCTACGCATTCACCCGACGAGCTGGTCAGATTTTGGGAACCAACCAAACACTGGCTGTGTCATTATTATCACTGTATATATGTGTGTGTGGTGAGTTCACGTACACGTGTGTGTGTGTGTGTGTGTGTGTGTGTGTGTGTGTGTGTGTGTGTGTGTGTGTGTATTTTTTTTATAGCGCCTATTCTCTAAAGAATAGGGCTCTAAGCGCTTTACATATAATATAACAAACGGGCTGACTACCTGGGTAGTGCCGGCTGAAGAGCTGCATGCCGGCACATCATTCAGTCGTTTCCCGTGTCATCCGATCAATATCGTGCACTCAATTTCCTTATTTCCTTCATTCTTTCCATTTCTCACTCAGGGTGCATGCTATGTGTAACGTGTCATCCATACCAACGGCCAAACTGGCCTTCTCTTCCGAAAGTTGGTGATGGGATTTTACGTGTGTGCAAGATGTTGTGCGTGCGTTCACACACGGATCCTCGTTTTTATAGTCTCATTCGAAGGACTGTATTGGGAATGGAGTTGGAACCAATGTTAACTCCGAGGGAAAAATCCCCCTGTACTGAAATTCGAACCCGCAACCTCAGGATCACGAGTCCGGCGCTCTACCAACTGAGCTATTCCGCCCCCCCCCCCACCCCCCGTGTGTTTGTGTTTTGTGTGTGTGTGTGTGTGTGTGTGTGTGTGTGTGTGTGTGTGGTATGTATACACGTGTGTGTGTGTGTGTGTGTCTGTGTGTGTGTGTGTGTGTGTGTGTGTGTGTGTGTGTGTGTGTGTGTGTGTGTGTTTTTGTTTGTGTGAGTACACATACACGTGTGTGTGTGTGTGTGTGTGTGTGTGTGTGTGTGTGTGTGTGTGTGTGTGTGTGTGTGTGTGCATGTGTGTGTGTGTGTGTGTGTGTGTGTGTGTGTGTGTGTGTGAGTACACATGCACGTGTGTATGCGTGTGTGTGTGTGTGTCGTGTGTGTGTCTGTGTGTCTGTGTGTCTGTGTGTGTGTGCCTGTGGTATGTATACACGTGTATATGTGTGTGTGTGTGTGTGTGTGTGTGTGTGTGTGTGTGTGTGTGTGTGTGTGTGTGTGTGTGTGAACGGGTGTGTCGGCATGGTGCATATATTGTGTCCCAGTGTATGCGTTGCACGTGTGCATGTGGCTGTGTGTATGATGTGAGTCTGTGTGTGCATGTGTGTGTGTGTGTGTGTGTGTGTGTGTGTGTGTGTGTGTGTGTGTGTGTGTGTGTGTGTGACATTAACCATATTCTCTCTGAAGAAATCTATGATCCGGTGTGCAATCCTTCTGAAGCCCAATTTTCAATGTCTTCAATGTCTCATCCTTCCAAAATCCGTTAATCATGTCCTATCCTTCTGAAACCTGACACCCCATGTTCTGTCCTCAAAAAAAAAAATTTCCTCGTGTCCTATCATCCTAAAATACTTCATCCTCTGCCCCAGCCTTAAATCCAACATTTTTTTTAAAAATTCATTCTTCTGAATTAGTTGTTGTATACACCATCCTCACAGAACTCTTGATCACATGCCCCATCCCTTACATACTTTATTACGTGGACCATCCTTCTGAAATCCCACGTAACATGCCATTTCTGTATGAAATCTGTTATAGCATACTGCAGCTTCATGACATCCGACAGCATTCGTCATGTTCTCGTGTATCCATTTTCTCTGGACCCATTCTGATATCTATCCTCTATCGCCTCATCTACCTAATGTTTACCTTTATTGATCCATCCACCTAAATTCAATGTCAACTAATAAACCTTTTTTTCTGAAATTTGTTTTCCTTTGCCTCATTCTCCAGAGATCCATGTTTTGTTCTGTGCTAATATCCGTTGTCATTGACCTATTCTACTCAAATGCACAACCACAGGGTATGCAACTTCCATTTTGTCAGAAAAAGATTTTCTTGAATTTGACAAGGAGGTTTTTCCGATCAACCCCATCAACCTCCCAGACAATGCGGAGTTAGATAACCAAAATTCCCACAACCGGAACAAGATTCAGTGCACAATGGGTACATTATTATGCATTGGCACAAGCTGAAGGTTCCAGATCACCCTTCGCTGCCCTGCAAACAACTTAAACAGTCCTCCCTGACTCCAACATAACAACATTGTCCCCTCTTCGAACTTTCACTCCTCGTTTGAGTTTGATCATCGAACAATCTTCTTCGATGCCACTCCTGGTATGAATCTGTCCATGTTCTATCCAATTTGAAGTGTAAATATTGCAAGTGAGAGATAAATGCCTACCTGATACAACCAGAATATAGGAGATTATTGTTCTTCAACATTAGATTTTCTCCAAGAAAACCCATTTTTCTGGTAAAGTCCGTCTCTTCAATGTCGTATATGTTTAAAATAAAGAGACGTAAAAGAAACAAAGAATGAAAAACAAATGCAGAGAGATAAAGATAAAACGCACATGGACCTATGCCCTATATCCAAATTGTCACCATAAGGATTTGTGGTCAACTTTTCTCCCATAATTATACTGTGATCTAAACTTCCCACAGAGACAAGAAGACTTGCGACATATACAAGTACTAAAGACTAGACGCAACGGACAGACTCCAGAAAGCAAGGACACGTCAAACTCACAGACCAGACCGGGACAACATTTCGTTCTTAACATGCTCATTGGGCCTCCTTGTGAGGCTGTGCGTCGTGTTCACGTCTCTTTAGACTTGATCAACCTCGCGGTATTTGATCAAACATCGCCAGATGTGGAGACATTTAGGACATTGAAGGTCTTTTCTTCGCTTACAGTGAGGAGTTGAATGGTAGAGCTTTGAGCTGGGATCGGGTTTGTCATCTGTGAACAGGAAACCAAACCACTCACGTTTGTTCGTGCGGGTAAGGTATTTTTTTACGCGCATTTCCGACCATACCTGTGGCCACTCAGTTCTTCCAAGGAATTGCAAAGTGTCGTTTCACTCTTCAGTCATACATTTTCTGAGTGTTTAAACTTAAGGAAATAATGAATGAGACACTGTTTCAAATAGGAAGATAGAAGTAGTAGTAGGGGAGTGGAGGACAGGTCAAAATTTAG
>JADBJO010010317.1:52500-73940 GCA_016801955.1 Conus betulinus
AACGATCAAGGCTCGTCTGGCCTCGTCATCATCTCTTGCCTCTCTTTCTGGTCCAATGGATGGATTAGTTCCAGAGATAGGACATTGTCTCTGTTTCTGTCTCGGTCTGTGTCTATCTGTCCATCTTCTCCCTGTCGGTCGGTCGGTCGGTCGGTCGGTCTGGTCTGTCCGTCTGTCCGTCTGTCCGTTTTCTCTGTCTGTCTGTCCGTCGTCTGTCAGTCTATCTGTCCGTTTCTGTCTGTCTGTCTGTCTGTCTGTCGATCTGTCTCTCTGTCTGTCTGTTCTGTCTGTCGGTCTCCTCTCTCTCTCTCTCTCTCTCTCTCTGAAACTTCCCAAACTACTTACGTTGAAAAAGGTTAAACTAGCACCACAACTCCGGCAAGTGGTGGCATGAAGACCCTGTTTCTTTCCTGTAAATCGGATCGAGGAACCACAGGTGTTCAGACTTCTGCTTTCAGGGCTGTACCTGATCCCAAGAGGGCCAAGACCTAAAAGAAAAGCATACTGGAGACGCTTAGCAAACGGGAGAAGCGGGTTTCCAGGAAGGCACTCGCTAGAAATAATAGGTACACGTTTTTCTCCAGGCTCTGAATCTCTTAATCTATAATTCTTGGGTCATCATTGTTGCCTATTAATTCCCTTCATCTATTTTCCATTTTCCAAAGTTTTTTCCCTTATAGAGAGACGCTTCAGACGCTTCAGATACGTTTTTATTGACAATGGCCTACATAGCTACAATTAACCCCCTGAGAGAGAGAGAGAGAGAGAGAGAGAGAGAGAGAGAGAGAGAGAGCGACAGAGAGAGACAGAGAGAGAGAGAGAGAGAGAGAGAGAGAGAGAGAGAGAGAGAGAGAGAGAAGGGGAGGGAGAGAGAAGAGAAAAGGAATAAAGAGTCAGAGGGAGGGGGTTGTTGTTGTGGAGATTGTAAGGAAAGCAATTGCTGTGAGGGACAATATCTCGTCTACTACAGTTCTGAAATCTAACAGAAAAGAACTGGTGGGGAAGCGAAGGTAAAGAATGCTGACTGATTCTGTCTTGATGTAGAAAACGGTGACGTGGGTGGTCATGAAAGGGCTGTTAACTGTAGCCTAGCAGACCCTGGAAGGCTGATGAGTGAGGACTAATGCTCCATGCATGTGAAGGAGCAATGTGGCCTCCATTCACACTGCACTTGTCTTTATCTCTATCATTTAGTCTTCTGTACCATAACTATGATATTCTGTATGAAGTGCAGAAAAAAAGTTAGGTGGGTAAGATGTAATTTTTAAAAAACCCAGTAAACTCTCTCTCTCTCTCTCTCTCTCTCCTCTCTCTCTCTCTCTCCTCTCTCCTCTCTCCCCCCTCTCTCTCTCTCTCTCCCCTCCTCTCTCTCCCTCTCTCAAGCTTTTCAAATACGAGCCTCACCGATAACTGGTATCCAGTTTTATTTTCATGCCCTTGTAGACTATTTATCTTCCTCATAAAGTGAAACAGGACTCGACAAGCGTCCCATATGATTTTCTTCCACTTCAAAGCAGCAGAGCCAGGGGCTGAAAACAAAAGTCGGTGCTGGACTAGGAGAAGACACACTACCAAGAAAAGAACAACAGATATGCAAGGTGACTGATACAGGTATAGGTGACCCCCATTTTTATTTCCAAGTAGTCATGGCTCTGGTTGATTATCAATCAGTAAAAGGAAAGATTTCTAAACAGCCACCAGAAAATGTCTCTAACCTTTCAGAGATGTTTGAGATGAACATTTACGGGGAAATGTGGCTATTGGCTTTCCTCTCAATTCCTGTTGAAAAACAGAATGACGATGACTAAACAGTGCTAGTCTGTCCCGGGCCCTCATTTTCGACCTCTATTTTAAGCCCAGACAATGAATTAGGACAGAAGAACATCCCCAAACTTCTGATATAAGTTCCATGCTGGAATTGGCTTTCACATTAGCATGAAACTCTGAGTACTAGCCTCATAAAGACCCCATTTCTTACCTGTAAGTGGATTGGGGAACCACAGGTGTTCACACCTTTCCTTTCCGGCCGTGTCCACTCTGATAGGACCAGCGTCTGAAATAAAAGGAAACAAACTGAACTGAAGACCCACAGCAAACAAGAGAGTCGATAAAACAAAAAGTTGCTCGTTAGAAAATCCAAGTACCTCTTTTCTAGGCTGCAGAACTTTGATCCTCTACAGTTGGCTAGGCGTATACAGCATTCACTTTGATTCTATATGGCTCTTATACTCATTTCCCTTTCTTTATTTCCAAACTGACCCCCACACCTTCGCTAGACGCTGTAGCCGTGATTCTATAATGTCAAATATATCAGTCTGGATTGCAAGGCTGCTAATTGCATGAAGAGAAAAGCCTACTTCAGGTATAAACAAACTCAACAATAGATCCAGTTGTAAAGCGATTCGTTTGTCTACTTTTTTTTTTTGGTGGTGCTTTATCATTAACATTTCAAACTCAACAATGCAAATTTCATAGGTCGAGGCCTTGTCTAGACCTCCATGTGCTTTCTTTCAGATCTTTGGTGCGTCAGCTGATGAGTGGGTGCTAGGGAGAAGGAGCTACAGACTAGAATGGGTAGAAGAGAGTGTAATAGTAGTGAAGAAGAGGAACGGGGAATTACTGTCTTTTTCTTTTGAACACTGGTCTCTCAAATCCCTTGGTCCAATTTTAATAGCACGTGAGAGGAAAGAAGGAATTAATCTGTACTGCGTTCTTCATTGACATTATCATAGCTAGCACCACATCGTTTTCACAGCTGTATTCACAGTCATCTAGTTGTATCCACCTTTAACTCCACAGGCATTCCCGAACACACAAACACACCCCACACAACACACACACACACACACACACGCGCGCGCGCTCGCGCACGCACGCACGCACGCAAGCACGCAAGCACGCGCGCGCACGCACGCACGCTCGTACGCACGCACTCAAGCACGCGTGCGTGCGTGCGTGCGTGCGTGCGTGCATACGCGCGCACACCACATGAGACCACGCACTCTGGGGCGCGCTCGCGTGCACGCGCGCCGACACACACACACACGCTCAGAAGACGAGAGAGAGAGATGGAGAGAGAGAGGAGAGACCCCGGAGAGAGAGAGAGAGATGACGAGAGAGAGAGAGAGAGAGATACGCGCAAACCAAGAGTCCTACAAACAGAGAAAGGGACAGACGGACATAGATAGATGTTTACGACTTCCATGTTGTCAACCAGACGCGAAACATGTTCATTATGAGTTTGAAAGTCAAAAGAAAGAATTTTCAACGGCCGATAGACAATGCTCCTAACGAGCAAAACATGCTGAGACGAATGTGCCCGGTGAAATGTAGTATTTGGTTTCTGGTTGAGGGCAGACAAGCTTTGTGTGCGGAATACTGATTAGACGATGAATGGGCAGTGCTTGTCTGCCATGGCCATCGTTTCCTCTAGACACGCTTTGTGTGCGGGAATACTGAATAGACGATGAATGGGCAGTGCTTGTCTGCCATGGCCATCGTTTCCTCTAGACATGCTTTGTGTGCGGAATACTGAATAGACGATGAATGGCCAGTGCTTGTCTGGCATGGTCATCATTTCGTCTAGACATGCTTTGTGTGTGGAATACTGAATAGACGATGAATGGGTAGTGCTTGTCTGGCATGGTCATCATTTCCTCTCGAACTCAGGTCCACTGGATGGATTAGTCCTGGACAAGTGGCAGTCTCTCTGTTTCTGTCTCTGTCTGACTGTCCGCTTGGTCTGTCTGTCTGTCTGTCTGTGTGTCTGTCAGCCTGTCAGGTGTCTGTCTGTCGTGTGTCTGTCTGTGTGTCAGGGTGGGAGGGGAGTTTGAGATAATGTGGTGCTTCTACGACATTGTCGTTATTCTCTAACGTGTGAAAGGGGGTTGTTTAGGCAGTCAACAAGCAGCCCGTTGGTTAATTGGATCAAGCACTGGAAGAGACTGGCCGCTCCATTGATGGCCAAAAAGGTAATCCATTCTTTTGTTTGCCATGCATTCGTTCCTGTGCCAGTTTTTCTTCCCTTTTTTATTCAGGAGAGAGAGAGAGAGAGAGAGAGAGAGAGAGAGAGAGAGAGAGAGAGAGAGAGAGAGACTGGCAGACAGACAGACAGACAGACAGAGCGTGGGGTGGGAGGGGAGAATGGCGGAGGAGTATGGTTGAAGGAGAAATGATATTTGTGGGGGAATACATAATACTATGTAGGCAGGGAGACAGCACAGAAAGATAATGGTTGTTGAATAAGTCGGGGAAACAAAACGTAGAATGTATGTATGTGAGTGATTCTATATCATCGAACGACGAGCAAGCAAGCACTTGCATAGGAACACACACACACACACACACACACACACACACACACACACACACACACACACACACACACACACACACACACACAACACACACACACACACACACACACACCAGAGGTACTGGCTCATTCAAAAAGTGGAAATGTGACAGTGGTAGTGCGTGCGCGCGCGCGCGCGCGCGCACACACACACACACACACACAAAACCACAACAGACAAGATTTCCAAAATTTTCGGCTTTACTGCCTTCCTCAGTGGTGGGTGAGTCAACTGGCCGGCGAGTCACACACACATTTATCCATGCATAAAAAGAAAGTGAATAAAATTCACTATCTTAAAACAAAGAAGCTAAAAAGGATTTCACGTACAGGCAATCGTTCAATGGAAGGGGAGCAAAGGGACGTTGTAGTGTAAGGAAGAGGGGCTGAGTGACAGTGTGTAAAAACGTGCGCGCGTCACGCACATACGGGAGTGTGGGCGTAAATGAGTGTGTGTTGGTGTGAGTGTCAGTGTGTGTGTGTGTGTGTGTGTGTGTGTGTGTGTGTGTGTGTGTGTGGGTGTGTGTGAATAGGGGGGGGAATAGGGGGGGGGGGGGGGTCGGGGCAGGGGGGGGGGAGGTGGCGAAGGTAAAAGGAGTCCAGCGGCGTAGAACATGAACAGTTATTGTAGTGCGTTGAGTCCGAAAGGATGGAGAGTTTTCAATTTTTTTTATCCAGAATTTTTCCCTACAAATTCTGTGCGTGTGGCTGTCTGAAAAAAACTTTTCTATCACCATGCATTTCATGTTGGCCAGGGTGTGGTTGGGCAGGTTGAAATGTTGCGTGACTAGAGTCCCGATGTTGTTCTTGATGTGAGATCTATGCAGATAGAAACGTTTTCTGAGTGAATTTTTTGTTTCACCAATGTATTGAGAATTCTGACAGAGTTCGCAGAACATGAGATAAATGATGTTATTGGTTTGACAGTCAATATGGTGTCTTAGAGTAAATTTTTTCTTTGGTCTGGTGGCTAATGAAACTGGTGGATTCCAAGGGCGTGCTCTCTACAAATAACACATTTGTTGGAACATTTGAAAAAAAAAAACATTAGGGTCTTTAGGATTTAATTTGATTGATGGGGAGGGCTGAGGGCATAAGTAAGTCTTTAAGAGAACGGCTGTTTCTTTCTCCTAGGATGGGTGGGTGAGGTATGGCCTGTTTAAGTTTGTCACTGGTGAAAACTGTCTGATATAATTCTTTAAACCATTTGACGCAGAGGGGGGGTTGCTAGGGTTATGAGTGACAATAACGGGTGTTCTAGGGTTTGGACAGCTTAGGTTTGTAAGTAAGAGTATCATGTCTGGGTGTCTTTTTGCCTTTTCAAGAGCAGTGCGTAGAGTTTGGGGTTTGTAGCCTCTTAGTCTGAGAAATTTCGAACATCTGCTCTGAGCGGTTAATGAAATCTTCTGGTTTAGAACATATAAGTCTGATTCTCAAAAAACTGACTGTAGGGTAAATTCCTTTTGCAGTGGGGGTGGTGGGGGGGGGGGGGGGGATGGCTAGACTTGTAGTGTAAATAAGCATGTGCATCTGTGGGTTTGGTGTACAGATCTGTTTGGATGATAAAGCCATTCCCTAAGTATAATAGTACGTCAAGGAAAGGAAGTTGTTCAACAGAGGTATTGTGAGTGAATTTAATGGTGGGATGAACTGTATTAATATACGTCAAGAATGTTTGTAGGTCAGTCTGAGTCCCTGTCCAGAGTAGCAGTGTGTCATCTATAAACCTTTTCCAGAAGTGCTGAACAACAGGAACGGGGCTGTTAAAAGAAGCTCTGTTTCAAACCTCCCCCATAAACAGATTGGCCATAGAGGGAGCCATGAGAGTCCCCATGGCTGTTCCTGAAATTTGGTGATAATATATGGTTTTCAAAGATAAAGTAATTCTTTTTCCAAACCATGATTCATAATTTAGAGAGTGTATCAGTGAGAGGTATGCTGGGGTCAGCTTTTTGATTCAAATAATATTGAACTGCATTATTCAGCTCATTCTGGGGTATGTTGGAATAAAGTATCTATCTATCTATCTATCTATCTATATATATATATATATATATATATATATATATATATATATATATATATACTCAAAGGAAATCACCTGAACCAGGCTGCACTCCAACACTTTATTTGAATTTTCGCCCAGTTTTGGGGCTTCTTCAGACAACTATCACCAATATGTATATGTATATATATATGTGTGTGGTTTCCATGCCAACAGATCCACTATAGATATGATCTTCTCCCTTAAAACAACTTCAGGAGAAATGTAGGGAGCAAAGGCAGCCACTCTTATTTTAGGAACTTTTATAGATAATAAGCTGAATTTTAAATCCCATGTTGAGTATGTCCACAAAAAATGTCAAACCAGATTATAATTGTCTTCGCAAGCTGCGATCATTTCATGTGAATACTGACATTCTTCGGACATTTTATTCATGCTTCTTGGAATCTGTTCTAACTTTCTCATTTATGTGTGTTGGTATGGTGTTGTTGACTGTGAAGAGCAGAAATGTGCTTGAGAAAGTGGTGAACGTGGGAGGAAAAATCGTTGGTGAGAGACAAAAAAGTCTGAGTGAGCTATACAGGTGCCGTGTTGTTTGTAAAGCGAAGAAGATTACGTGTGACCAGACCCACGTTCTTGCAAATCAGTATGACCTTCTTCAGTCAGGACGAAGATATCGATCGGTTTAAATGCAGAAGTGTCAGATTTAAACAAAGTTTTATTCCCCTGTCCATTGATTTCATGAACCGAGAAGATGTTTTAATGAAATCCAAATTCCTCTATATGAATGTATGCCATATGTGAGAAAATGGGTAATGTGTGCTAAATTATTGTTTATTTGCTGTGAATGTGTGTGACCACAAATTAATTTCTCAAATTGAGATAATAAAAGTTACTTGACTTGACTTGACTTGACTTGACTTCATTGCGTTCATAGATCTCACAAAGGCTTTCGATCTGGTCAGCAGGGATGGCCTCTTCAAGATCCTCCCCAAGATTGGATGTCCACCCAAACTTCTCAGCATCAGCAGATCCTTCCACGAAGACATGAAAGGCACTGTCGTCTTTGACGGCTCAACATTAGCTGCCTTCAAGATACGGAGCAGAGTGAAACAGGGTTGCGTCCTGGTTCCCACTCTGTTGGAATCTTCTTTGCTGTGATCCTGAAACACGCATTTGGTCCTGCAGCTGAAGGTATCTACCTCTGAACCAGGACAGACGGAAAGCTCTTCAACCTCTCCCAGATTAAGAGCCAAGACTAAAGTCAAGCTGAGGTGCCTGCGTGACTTCCTCTTTGCAGACGACGCAGCAGTAACCGCCCACTCAACCGAGGACCTACAGCAACTCATGGCTTGCTTCAGCGATGCCTGCCAAGACTTCGGGCTTACCATAAGCTTGAAGAAAACACACACGTCCTGGGACAGGATGTTGACTCTCCCCCAGTCATCACCATCAATGACCATGAACTGGATGTCGTCCATGACTTCGTTTATCTGGGCTCAAATATCTCAGACACCCTCTCACTTGACGCAGAGCTCAACAGGCGCATCGGCAAGGCAGGTACCACCATGATCAAGACTGACAAAGAAAGCATGGAACAACAGCAAGCTGACCGAGCACACAAAGATCCAGATCTACAGAGCCTGCGTCGTGAGCACCCTCCTGTATGGCAGCGAGTCTTGTACTTTGCGTGCCCGACAAGAGCGAACATTGACCAAGAGCTTTGAACATTGACCAGAACAACTGGGAAGCAACAGCCCTCGAACGGTCAGCCTGGAGACAGACTGTGCAGAAAGGTCTCTCCAAGTTCGAAGAGACACTCGCTCAGCAGCACGGGGACAAGAGAATGAGAAGAAAGGCTGCAGCCCAGGCAGACAGACCAGCGTCAGACTTCACCTGTGCCCTCTGCCACAGGGACTGTCATTCCCCGCGTCGGACTGGCCAGCCACACCCGTCGCTGTACCAGAATAGACACCTAGAGCGCAACTCCATAGTCTTCCGAGACTGAAGGATGCCTAATATATATATATATATATATATATATATATATATATATATATATATATATATATATATCAATATAGTATAAAACGCCTAATAGTACTAAACGCCTAATATGTGTGTGTGTCTGTGTGTGTGTGTGTGTGTACATGTGTGTGTGTGTGTGTGTGTGTGTGTGTGTGTGTGTGTGTGTGTGTGTATACGCACACACACATTAATCTCATTTCAAACAAACAGCTACTGCCAAACAAAATATTCGTTTGAACTACTGGGTGAATGCTCTCAATTATTTGAGCTGGCTAGCATCCTACATGAACACATCATGTCACTAGTTTCCACCTATCCTTCGTCGTGCTTGTTTCCAGCAGTCATGAACAATTCAATTGCCAACTCGAAGACAGCTCAACCTCGTCCTATCTATGTCGTCGCCATGGGAATTGTAAAAACGGCACAAAAAAGACGATAGAACTGTTTACCCACTCAGCCAGTTTGACAGTTACTGATGACGTAAACATGTGGCCAGCTGGAATGAGCACCAACAATCTACTCAAGCAGAAATGCTCATTAACAATACGAGAATGAAAATAACTGCCTGCCTGCTTCTTCTTATCGAGTTGAAACATAGTTACTGAGCACCAGCAAATTAGTAATGATGTTTATCAGGTTGTGACCTCTAAAGGATAAAACAATGGCAATCAGAAGCAGAGCAGAGCTTACAACTACAATAGATTAGAGCAGGCTCTGTTGAAGCCGTTGTCCTACTGACAAGAAAAATAGCCATTGAAACCCATCTGCGTTGCCACCATCTTCATATCCAAAGTTTCTTTTTCCCATTCTCCTCCTCTTCCACTTCCTCCTCCATCTCCACCACCTCCTCCTCCTCCTCCATCTCCACCTCCACCTCACCTCTTCCTCTCCTTCTCTTCTCTCTCTGTATGTCTGTGTCTTCCCCCCCCCCCCCCCCCCGCCCCCCCCCTCAATATCTGTACAAGCTCCCTGGGGACAAAGAATACACTAATGACAAATCCATACATTTAAGAATAAGTTTTCAGAGCCAGGAGAAGGCGTAGCGATAGGTGTTTAGTGGACAGCGTTCTACAGACCAGTAGGTTGTTAGTGGACAGCGTTCTGCAGACCTGGTGTAGAGGGTCCTCAGTTCAGTACGCTAACAAGGCAGGAGACTAAGTACATAGATAGACTGGGAAGTGAAGAGGGGAACCAGGAGACTAAGTACATAGACTGGAAGTGAAGATACAGGAGACTGATTACAATAGACAGACTGGAAGTGAAGATACAGGAGACTGATTACATAGACAGACTGGAAGTGAACCTGATACAGGAGGATGACTTACGTCTCCCCCCCAGGAGCCTAAGACCCCAAGATACCCCCCCCCCCTAAGTACACAGACCCCTCTAATAAAGTACAGGAGACTAAGTACATTAGACAGAATACACTAATGAAGATCCAACAGAGAATAAGTACATAGACAGAGTGGAAGTAGGCAATAGGGAGATGGACAAGGCGTTCTGAGACAATAGGTACATAGTGGACAGCGTTCTGCAGACCTGGAGTAGAGGGTCCTCAGTTCAGTACGCTAACAAGGCAGGAGACTAAGTACACAGACAGACTGGAAGTGAAGAAGATAACAAGGCAGGAGACTAAGTACATAGACAGACTGGAAGTGAAGAGGGAGATAACAAGGCAGGAGACTAAGTACATAGACAGACTGGACGTGAAGAGGGAGATCACAAGGAAGGAGGATACACAAGTTTTCGATGAACAAATTCAGACTTTGTTGAAAAGGGAGATGTCAAAATAGCTGCAAAAGCATACAGACTACAAGGGAAAAGTCTTCCTCGACCAGCTCACCTGTGAGGAGGACAGTGAAAAGTGACGTCTGCATGTTATGGCATCATGTACACAGAATGGTATGTATCTAAAACGCCCTAGTGTTCATCGAAAGTGCAGTAACGATGCTGGCTGTAGACGACCTGAAAATATGTTCACACTTCTGGAAGGGCGACAACTTCGCCCACGGAGACAATATACAACATGTTCATAGTACTGAAAATGCCTTAGCAGAGCAACAATCTCGTGGGAGCTACAGATGTTTTCTGTCTGAGCATTCCACACAATAAGAAACATAATATAACATACATAAATTCCACAGAAGTTGCATTTATATATCAACCATTTGTGATTTAGACTGGGTCGCGTATAGAAACTAAACTTAAGGATATTGGAAGAAAAGAAGCTCTTGCAAACCACTTTGGAATACAATCAATCATATCATTTATTTAGTTTTGACTTTTTTTTGCAGGAAAGTGAAAGCCGTAATTTCAGCATTTTAAGCACTTTTTTCCTCCGATGCTTTCGCCGCTCTTTGGGACACCATCGTCCATAGTATAAACACAGTGGGTTGAGAGCAGAGTTCAGTGGCAACAAGAACACAATGATAGTGTCTCTGAGTCTGTTTGAAAAAGTAACGTTTCTTGCTGACATCACCATCACTAGACCTAAAGAACACCAGCAAAGAGCACATGTGACAGCCAGAATCCTGATCAGACCAGCCGACGAAAAACATGACCTATGTACGGGTTTGAGTAAAATTCTGTATGGCGGCATATACCGGTATATTCCGACGTGACAAGCCAGAATCAATAAGCATAGGATAACGTTGATGCTAACAATTCCTTTGAACCATTTGAATCCTTGATCAGAGTTGTAGCACTGGAATAAAGACAAACGACACAGACCAGACTGGCCAGAGAGTCCCCAGTGTGACAGTCCAGGAAGAAAAGGGTACAACAGACAGACAGACTCCACCCAACCAAATGACTGCACACATTACGGTTGATGAGTATTTATTGAATCTCCACGAATCCTTGGTACGAAAAGGAACGGTATGATTCCAAGTTGTGAAGAATATGATATAAAAACGGATACCTCACTGGACAACAAGAACAGAACACCACTCAGCTTGCACATCACGTCACTGGTCCACGTTTCTTCAAACTGCATGTATTTTCCCATGAAATATGATGTCTGCCATTAAAGTAATCCCATTATGAATTCCCATACAGATATCGGCCAACTGCAAATGGGAAATGATCCTTAGGAATTCATTTCCAAACATTTCTCTGATGTCGACAAAACAGTAATGCTAGTAAATAAGCCAGTACATTAAAAAATAAGGCTGATGCACACACAAAAAAGAAGAAAGCCTTATACAGTTCAGATGGCATCAAAGTGTCACATGAAGGAAATACAGCTGGAGGTGTGGAACAGTCTACTTTTCTTAGATGTTCGGAAAATAGAATATCACAGCAAAAACCGATAGTCTGAAGAATGGATTGGTTTTAAATATAATGACTTTAAAAACAAATCAACAGGAAAGGTTTCAACTGGGATCCCTTTTAAGTCTACATGCGTCAATTGAGGCATGTTTTTAAATCCCCTCTGTTCAATCGTTGTCATGGGAGTGAAAGATAGATTCAAATATTGGAGTGGGGGTAAAAATATAGATTCTTCTTTATTAAGTATATTGATACACGTGTACGATAGGTCGATTGCTTTTCGATCATAAAGAACGAAGCGTGGAGGTTTACTGATCTCCTGTAAAGGGTTGTGTGATACGATCACAGTGTCAAGCTGTGGCAGCGCCGTGAGGATACTGATGTTCAGTTTTCTTCACATCGTTGTGGGCAAGGTCCAGGAAGCGCAAGTTGTTTCGCTTCACACCTGAAACATTACTCAAGGAACAATGAGACAGACGTAGATGAAGGAGATAATCATTTAACTTGAAATCAGTCATTGACATTCCCGAACCCGACGCATCAAGGTAGCGAAGTTGGGGGGAAGAAAGTAAGCGGGAAAAGGATCGTGTACACCAAAAGACATGTCCTCGACACAGGCAATCTTCAGGACAGATTATGTCACACACAAGTTCATCATCATGCAGAGGGCAGTGAGAGAAGCCGTCACAAAGGTGATCTTCATGTATACACAATTTGGAAGCTCTACACTGATAATAATGCGGGCATGTAACACTTTCACAGTCTTGCTCATCTTCGCCAAGGACGCAGTCAGAAAATCCGTTGCATCGCGTGTAGACAGGGAGACAGTACAGCCATTCTGTTGTGCATCGATAATGTGTGTCAGGACAAACTTCATCACTTGTCATTTCATGGTAAGTAAAATAGCCAGTACCATCCAAGTTGATGTAAAACATTCGCGTTGACATCTTCATTCTCTCTCTCTAAATAACTCCTATCTTCTCTAGGACAAGCAGCTTCATCAGAATCGTCCAAACAGTCTGAAAACTCATTGCAACGCTGACTTTGTAGTGTACACTGAGAGTTTAGAACACACAGCCAGCCATTACAGAAGAATGTTCGCAGAATGATTCATCACTGTTGTCTGGACAGTCCTGTCTAGAATCACAGACAATGGTGTGATGTATGGTTGTAATGGCATCGTCACATTTAAACATGGTGTATGTATCTTCACTCACTGTCAGACGAGGAGTCCTATGTGAATGCAGACCGCTACTGATATTCAGAACCTCATGAAACTGAGAAAGTGATGTTTTCCCGCAAGTTTTGTCCAGGCTAGAAAGGAAAAACGCATGAGTCACGTGTTTATTTGGACAGGCAGTTACCACTTGCAAAGTGTTTTCAGCACGAATTTAGAAATACTCGAACGATAGAAAAAACCGTTTTGAGAGGAATATATTTTGGTTCTCGATATACGATTTCACAAAGTATGTCATTAATCGCACATGGCCAATTTCTATTCACTGCTCTAACTACCATTGAAATAAGTAGACCAATTGTACATTCCCTCGAGGGGGGATTGAAATACTTGCTTAGCTGAAAATGATTCATATTGTAGATCAAAGTGTTGTCAAACCATTTACGAAATTTACTAAGTATGAATGGTACAGTGTCAAAGCCTGAGGTATAACCAAAATGAACATAGAATCTTGCAAAAGGGTTTAAAAATCGTTTTAAAACATCATTCTGTTCTTGCCTCGTTTTTATGGAAGCAACTTTTCCACTGAGTGCTTCGCATCTGTGTTTATAGAAAGAAACATGGTATAACTTTTCTGATCTGATTAAGGTAAAACATTTGCCATGCGAAGCAACCAGACCCTGGCATGAAGGATTGCTGAATGGACAGTGTTCTGTTTCATCTCTTCCATCTTCACACTCCGTCTTCACGTTGCAATGCAGATGATCCTGAAACTTAGAGTAAAAAGTAACGGAACAGTTGAATAACCCACTGGAAAGCTTGTGAGGTCGCTTGTTTTCAGGCAGTGCCGAGAAGAAAAAGTTTGACCTTCACGTGTTTCCAAACGTATTTGGCTTCAAGCTCAATTTGAAGGCAGAACGTGGGAACGACCTTTGCTGGTGTATAACTGTCGTCACACAAGTACGTGATAATGTGCTGATCTGTAAATATGTTTCGATACTTCAGTTGTAAGTGTTTCTCTCCAAAAACACACTCCAGGTTCATCTGACTGCAGAAAACTGAACATAGTGATATATCCATGGGACCATTTGAATTCATGACTAAGGCATGCTCTTTTTCCACTTTGGGAATTGTTATATAGGCGGAATTATTTGATATGTGCCTCACAGTGAGGTGATTACCTTGAACAACAGAAATATTAACTTTGATTGCAGGACTGTGGAAGTGATATAGGAACATTCTGTAAGGGGACAGGTAAGATAGTTCTTCCTGGGTATGGGCGCCTGCACTGCACTATCTCAGGATTTAAAATAAGAGTGGAACACCAGGACTGTTTTCCAGAGCCTGTCCACACACCAGTATTCCAGGCGCTGGAAATGAACCTGATATTCGAATCAGCGACCTGATTGACGCGAATATACAGTAAGAGGACGAATCGTCACACACACCATACGTCAATCCCTGGGCTGCAGGTGCTCGCCTTCGGCTGCCACACTTTGTCCGGTTCACCTGCAGTATGGTGCACTCTGTTTCGTTTCGATCAATGAAAAATTCAACCCCAGGGCAAAGAGTTGTGATGCGTGTGGTATCGATATTGGCGATGCTGGTGAACCTTTGACCTGTGAGCAGATCAAACCAAGAGGCATCACGTCAATCCAGGTGCAGTTTCACTGGCTGGGTCTAGGATAATTGTATGCATGCATGCACACTGTGCGTACGGCACGATTGGTGCAAGCTCATATTAATTAAAAGCTGAGTATGGGTGCGTATGATACAAGTCAATACAACAATGTAAACAAGAATGTGTGCACATGATAAGTCATGTCACAAAGACCAGCTGAACATGCAGGCTATATTATAGTGTAAATGGACTGGTGTAACACATGGAAAGCACAAAGGAAATAAGTTCAGTTTCACATGATTCCCCCCCCCCATCCTCTCTCTCTCTCTCTCTCTCTCTCTCTCTCTCTCTCTCTCTCTCTCTCTCTCTCTCTCTGTGCTCTGTGCGTGTGTGTGTGTGTGTGTGTGTGTGTGTGTGTGTGTGTGTGTGTGTGTGTGTGTGTGTACTGGCCTCATCAAGAGCAAATCAGTTTTTTTTGTGCCAGGGAATCGTTTAAGTTGCATACTTTATAGCACAAAAGATATGACTGTGTACTAAAAGGGAAACAAACTACAGGATTTAGAAGGTGACAGGAGAATGGAAGGACAGGGACAGAAGATGGAGAAATGGGCAGGGAAGGAAGAAGAAGGAAAAAACAAAGGTTTATAGATGGGAACATTGATGCACAGGGGCAGTCCCACACCTCAGGTCAGGGACGCCCAGTTCCCCACAGTACTAAAGAACCATTATGACCTGTGACATCTTTGGTTTTGCAGTAGATAAGCGCGATGTCTACAGCCTATTTGCTGTGGGCACTCTACAAACGCTTTGCTGTCTCGACATTAGTCTGCACTCTCAACAACAAAACATCAGGACAAAATTACCCTCACCAGTTTCCTTCAATGGAATACATATTGAATCAAACTAACAACCAACGTTATTCGGGTGTAGGCTTTGACAGAATGCTAACCTTTAGAAAGCATGTTGAGAATATTGTTCTCTTAAATGCAAAAAAAGGCTCATTGCCATGAAAGCAATGGCAGCTAAAGGCATTGAACAGCGCCATCTCTACCGACTGTATCACGCACTTGTACTCAGTGTGATAGATTATGGATTAGGGCTTACAACACTGTCCAACAGCAACTTCTCACATTAGAAAGAATTCAAAATGAAGCAATGAGATTGATCTGGGAACCACAAAGGACACACCAGTTCAAACTATGCGATAACCTGCTCGACCTTCCTTCAATGCAGAGAAGACACACGCTGTGAACAGGTGAGGGCATATTTTAGAGCCCTTGAAAATCCCAAAAACCTACTTCATGTAGCAATCGGCTAGGACGTGGAAAAATCATGAATGGGACAGGCTTGTGTGCCAGTTGGCAGAAGTCAAAGAAACCAAGGAATGGGAGAAATATCCAGACCACGTGAAACACCTCTACCAAACTGCCATCACTCCAGAACTTGGAAGACATTGTCAAGAATGGCCAGAAGGCAAAAGCAACACAGAAATCCAGATGCTGGTAAAAGACCTTTGCACAAAAGATGATATCTTAATATACACTGACGGTTTCTGTCACCAAAGATAAGTCAGGCTGGGGATACACAGTGAAGCAATATGGCCGAACTATTCAGGAAGACAACGGTGCACACAGTTTCAACAACTTGAAGTCTAACAATGGAGGTAGAAGCAGTAACACAAGCACTCCACTGGCTTTTTATCCATAAGCCAGTTTCAAATTCAACAAGCCATAACACTGACTGCCTCCATGAAACCTATTTCAGAAAGTGGAAAGTGGTGGAATGGGAAGCCCTGCTTGGAATGAACTAATGCACAGTCTTCCATGGGAGAGACTCATATGGATGTACTGCCCTGGACATGCGGAGGTAAAGGAAACGAGAGAGCAGACACACTGGCTTGGCAAGGCAACAATAAGAACTGGATCACTGCTTGGGCCGATCTGAGGTGATAAGAAGTCTGAAGAATCACTTAAGCAAACAAGAGCAAAGCCCACTATACCATAGACCATCTTTCAGATCTTCACATCAAGAGAGGAAGTGGCCGCACATCCAGACTTAAGGGAAGAGCAAGAGAAACATCACCAACCAAACAAACATTGGAATAATTTCAAGACCAACATTGCAAAGACTCCCAGAGATTGGGGACAAACTCATATTGGACCTGTCCAGTAACAGACACAAAAGGTGAAACATGTCAACTGAGATAAGACTTTTGAATCTCTAGGGTTCCCAGCGTATACTGTAGACGTGTGTGCGCTGGTTGTGTTCATCATGGACGATAAGATGCCAGCATGTTAATTAGAGTGTCCATGGAAATCAGGAGTGTGCAAGCATTGGAGTGTGAGTGGTTTGTGGGAGAGAGCGAGTGAGTGTATGCGAGAGTGTGTGTGTTTGTGTGTGTGTGTGGTGTGTGGTGTGTGTGTGTGTGTGTGTGTGTGTGTTTTCAGTCAGTGTCGGGTAATGCCAGCGTGTTAACTAGAGAATCCACAATAGCCATGTGTGTGGAAGTGGTGTGTGTGGTGTGTGTGTGTGTGTGTGTGTGTGTGTGTGTGGTGTGTGTGTGTGAGTGTGCGCACCCATGTGCGCGCGCGCGTGTGCGTGTGTGTGTGTGTGTGTGTGTGAGTGTGTGTGGTGGCGTGTGGTGTGTGTGTGTGTGTGTGTCTTGTGGTGTGTGTGTGTGTGTGTGTGTGTGTGTGTGTGTGTGTGTGTGTGCATAGGATGGTGTTTGAGGGGGAGGAGTTGTTCTCGTTATTGTTATGTGTATGCGTGTGTGAGTGCGTGCGAGTGTGTGCGCGTGCACTTATATGCTGTATTTAATTGTCTTGTTTCTTGTTCCGAAGAAGTCATCTTTGAACATTCACGCATGCAGTCACAACACACCACACACACACACACACACACACACACACACACACACACACACACACATGCCATACTTGATCGTAAGTGTTTAGTTATATAAAAAAGGGTTGCTAGTAAACATTTCTCCTGAAAAATAATGTTTAATCTGAGTGGCAAGTTTGACCAAATGATCAAACGCACTTGTACCGTTTCGAAAACCTGCTTGGTTTGCTGGGAAAACTTTGTTCTTATCGCAAAAGTAGTTTAGTCTATTTAAAACAATGGTTTCATAAAGTTTACAGATATGAAAAATTAATGAAAATAGGTATGTAACTATCTATACTTTCATTCACCAAAGAGAACTCTGCATGCATAATAGAATCACCTTTGATACAGACAATCTGATTAGTCACTTGACTCACGTTATACAGCCAGCTGGTTGTACTAAGAGAAATCTTGACGAAAGTGAACAGAATTTATTATACCATCGTAATCCGTCTCGAAGGCAGATCTATTTGTATGCTGCTCCTGTGGCAATACAAATAGATCTGCTTTTCGAGACGGATTACGATGATTCCCCCATACAGCTGGTGAAGAGTTTCCATTTTCTTTTTCTTCAGCCCCCACCCCCCACCCCCACCCCCCACCACCTTAAGTTCAAATTCGTGTCCAACTGTGATGATGATGGAGGGGTTGTTGGCCCGCGCTGTGTTTTTTCTCCCACTATTAGATTGTTTGGTCTTTGAATTCGTCTGACTTTTTTCAAGTTTAAAAGGCTGTGCCAATCTTGAATAAAAGTTATTCATGTTAGATTTTTCTTATGGGAGCAAGACTTACACTACTTGTTTTTATTGTTCGGGGTGTCTTCATTCATCTTTACTTCAGTATGATCGGCAATTCTTTTCCTCTTGTCTTGTCTTTCCATTCTATGATTGATATTCTTTTATTCTGTGGCTCTATCGATTTCTTGAGTTTTTCCCGCTTCCTATTTCAAATCAAACTTTTCACTTTAATTTTTATCCTTCAAAAAACAACAGAACAACGGCATATACAGCATAGCATGCCAAGAAAATGTTGTTTGCATGGGTGTCGAGCTTTTGTTGCTTTGGGTGTTTACTTTTTTTTAAATGCTAATGCTTTCAGGTGTCGGGGTTTTCTGCTTGCTTTGTGATATGCAGATGTCTGCATTTGTCAAAGGATTTTCTGTATGATCTGAGAGCATTATGTTTTTTAATACTGATTAAAAACAATAAAACATTTCTGATGCAGTATGTTTCTTTGCCAAAGACTTATGCATAATAAATTCTGTTCACTTTCAATCAAGATTTCTCTTAAGTACAACCAGCTGGGCTGCATAACGTGAGTCAGGTGGCAGGATCACAATGTCTGTATCAAAAGTGTTCGATCATGCATGCAGAGTTCTCTTTTGCTCCATTCCTTTTTCATAGCTGTAAGAGTTTGGAGTCCGTTTTTCCAGTTGCCCGTGTTTCTTTGGTAGTTCTACTTTCAGTTTCATCAAGGTGGTGTCACTGTGTGTGGACTAGATCATATAAGCTAAACAACGTCCCCACTATGTTTTAAGACTACACTGGCGCATGATTTAAAGCTGATGGGATAAATCAATTAATTCTTAAAATGAGGAGAAGTTATGAGAGGATCTCTTTGCTACGACTAGCAGGTGGCTGACCTACGCATTAGCCTAACGCGCTACTCAGAGCTTGAGTATCTACTTAACATTGGCTTGCCATTATTCTAATTGTGCAGGTGTACACAGTGTGAGGAGTGTACACTGTGTGTGGGCACGGGCCCATGTGTATGTGTGCCAGTGTATACCGGTGCTGGGCGTGCGCGCGCGCGCACGCGCACGCCATGTGTGTGTGTGTGTGTGTGTGTGGGTGTGTAGTGATGTGTAGTAGTTAGGCTCAGTAGTTTTTTCCTTCGCAAAGACAGGGTCACATTGTTAAAACATTGTTCACATTGTTGCAAAGACAGGTCGCATTGTTTAAACAAACACCCCATGTTGATAGAGCAGCAACGATCACAAACTCCCGGCCAGTCTACCGGGACCAGATCCATCCGTGGTTAAAAAGCTAAAATGGGCAGCTGCGAGACCAGCTCTGGCATTTTCATTTCATCCTCAAAAGGAAGATTTCACATAAGACGACAATTAGGTTTAGATCGTGCAGATCGTGGATAGTGTCGGTTCCAGAGGAGAAACTCACAAGCCTGGAAACAGAACAAAAGCAGGGGTTCCATCATGGCCAATCACTATGTAGGTTAATGAAGTGACGTACTGTATTGTTACCTTTTATGCTGAAGGAACGTGTAAACCTTCCTTACTTATACTGGCGTGATTTTGCAGAAACTGGTTTTTAAAAATCAATGATAATATCTCCGGAAAAGAAATCTGCTTCCTGGGTCGCAGACGCCTATATAATGCAAGCTGTTTTGAGAATAAACTTAGGAAAATACAGTTACGTGTTTGTTTCTATGTAGTGGGTTGACAAACGATATCAAGAAAACGTACGTTCATCAAATAGTGGACTATGTCGAGTTACAAGGACTTTACTTTAATAGAGGTTTACCGAAAGGGGAGGGAAACCTTGTCCAGCGTTTAGACATAAGTGTTTGAGAAAGGAAGTTACAGCATTGCTCAGTGAGTCCCCTACCCAAAGCTTTACAGTCCAGACAGGAAGGAAAAGTTGATACATGCTCAATGCAACCGTGTTGGCGTTAAGTCGAACGTATTCACACAACATTGTAGATTCCGTTTTCTCTCTTTGATTTCCATCCTGGGATTCTACCATAAAACTTTGAACACGGTACCTGTAAGGACGAAAACTATGTTTAAAAGTCTTTTTGTTTAATCCCACCAGTCCTCTGCTTTATGTATATTTACATCCCTGCTGGAATACATGTTCAATGTACTCAGTGGATCAGAGTGCTCTAAGGAGGAAACATTAGTGTGACTAACCGTAAACAAAACATTGTAGACTCGTTTCTCACTTATGATGATTGAAACGCTCATCAACTCTCTCTCTCTCTCTCTCTCTCCTCTCTCTCTCTCTCTCTCTATCTCTCTCTCATAAATAACAAAGTTTCTTTCCTGCACAGCTGCAGTCTACACAATTCACTGCAATCTCCCCGCTTTTCTCTCCCTACCACCTTCTCACCCCTCCTCCTCCTTCTTCCTCTCTCGCGCTCTTCCTCTGTGCTTTCCCCGTTGTCACTCTATAAATCAAGGTGCAATCAATGAGTTGCACGTACATTGTGATTTATTAATACAGGAAACACTTCTGCTCGTAGGATGATTATGTGCAACAATAGTCATAAGCACAGTAGAATGTCTGCACCCATGGTGTGTGTGTGTGTGTGTGTGTTGTGTGTGTGTGTGTGGTGTGTGTTGTGTATGTGTGTATATATATCTATATATATTATATAGGATATATATATTATATATATATAAATGTGTGTGTGAGATATATATATATATATATATATATATATATACATATATATAGATATAAAGGAGACGAGAAGAGAGAGAGAGAAGATGAGAGAGAGAGAGAGAGGAGAGAGAGAGAGGAGAGGGGGAGGAGAGTGAGCTATACTCCATGATTGTGAAATGATGTAAGTGATTTTCTTGTGGCATGACAAAGATATTGTGCAAACAATATGCACTGTCGCTGTATGATATTGTACCCAAAGACAATAAAGGTAAAGAGTATATTTGGTTCTGACCGGGGTGGTACAAAATATAGGCTGATTGTATATGTTTTGAATAGATGTGTGGCATCACACCTTTGATCATCAGGAATCGCTTATAACGGCCTAATAAAAGATGCCTCTGGCAAATAGTAGACACACACAAACCCATACTTTGCCTGTTGTGATCAAGTCTGGGTTGAAATCATTGGAACTGTGAAGCAGTTTGTTTGTTTGTTTGTTTTGTTTGTTTTTTACGGACATACACGCGTTTACGCCAGGGCTTTGGAAGATGTGATCTTACAGATCCAAAATGACTAGAAAACTACAAACAAAAATGTCGGAGATTGACCTGCTTATAATGGTGGGTAATTGTTTGTTTTTGTTAGTTTGTTGAAGTGATTTACAAAAGCGTCACAGGCTTAAAAAAAAGCACGGT
>JADBJO010010318.1:0-30284 GCA_016801955.1 Conus betulinus
TCAGAAGCGCAGGGAAAAGACAAAATACTATCGCGAGTTATTAACTTCCAAACAAAATCCAAAACTGGTTTTGGCAAGCAATAAACCAGCTTAACAATAACAGTTCTTCTTCAAAATCACTGTTATTTTGTCATGACAAAAAAATCACGTCTGAACTACACATTCCACCCATAACTGTGCACGAGGTGTATCAGTACCTACTTCATCTCAAACAGTCAGGAACACGTGGACTAGATGGCATAGATGGCAAAATTCTGAAACTCTCGGCTCCAGTTATAACTGACACGTTAACGTATATCTTTAATTTGTGCATAGATAAAAGTTGTTTTCCAAATGCGTTCAAAAAAAGCAAAAGTTATACCCATTCATAAATCTGGTGATAATACTGATCCTTCAAACTACAGACCAATATCAATCATATCTATCCTTTCAAAACCTCTAGAAAAGCATTTAAATAAACACATCCTTCATCACTTCAACAAGTACGATTTGCTTCATCCCGGACAGTCTGGTTTCAGACAGAAAATTAGGGACGACTGTCTCTTCTGTAACAACTCTTAAGTATGGCGTTCCACAAGGCTCCATTTTAGGCCCGCTACTCTTCTCAATCTACATTAATGACCTACCCCTACATGTGAGATCTACATGCGACCTCTTTGCAGACGACACCACAATTCACACCAGCCATACTGATCCTTCCAGTCTCTCAAAACATTTGCAAGAGAGTACCAACGATCTTGTAAAATGGACCGAACTAAATCACATGTCACTTCCGCCGCAAAAAACTAAACTGATGTACATTACAACTAGGCAAAAAAGACAAAAGCTCACCGATGATTTCCCTCCTATACACCTCAATAATATACTTGTGGAACAAGTTACTGATCATAAAGTATTAGGACTAATAATTGACAATAGTCTCAGCTGGAATCCCCACATAACTTTACTGTGTGCAAAAGGCTTTCCCAGAAAGTTTACCAGCTCACCAAAATCAAACACTTTCTTGACTTTCATTCACGAAAACTTTTTTTTCCATGCCCCATATTCAGTCTTATGTTGATTATGCATCGACTATTTGGGACTCTGCAAGTGCAAATACACTAAAACCATTGTTCAGCCTACATAAACGCGCTAAAATTAATCCTTCTGAAGAAAACTAGCCTCGAAAGCTCTGATTATAAACATCTTCACATTCTTCCATTCAGCCAGAGACTCAAATACAACAAAGGACTAATGATGCACAAGATTCTGACCGGGAATGCTCCAACAACTTTAATGAGCCGATTCTCAAAAGTCTCGTCGAGAAACTCCCCCAAACTCCATATCCCATTCCCCAGAATTGACTTATTTAAATCAAGTCTAACATACTCGGGCTCCTCTTTTTGTGGAACTCACTTCCAGAATCCATCCATCAAACAAGTCCATTGTACCACAACTTTCAAAAACGCTTACCTTACCCATCTTCTGCGGTAAAAAAAGATGTGTGTGTGTGTGTATGTGTGTGTGTGTATATGTGTGTGATATGTCATATGTTATATTCATTTTACTGTCTGACTTTATACATGCTAATTATCGTACGTTTTAGTACATTTCCATTTCAAATTATTATATTTTCATGCTGTACCCCCCCCCCCCCTTCCATCCCGTCTCTCTCTCTCTCTGTTATTCTTCTCCCCCCCCCCCCCCCCCCCCCCCCCCCCCTCACTATACTTAATACCTTCTACGTATTTTCATGCCTTACAAAAAATGCTAACATGCTGTGCCTCTCTCTCTCTCTCTCTCTCTCTCTCTCTCTGTCTCTGTGTGTGTGTGTGTGTGTCTGTGTGTGTCTGTGTGTGTGTGTGTGTGTGTGTGTGTGCGTGTGCGTGCGAGCGTGCGTGTATGTGTGTTCAAAAATATGTACGTACTTTGTCTTATTCATTTTATTGTCTGTTTTCATACATGCTAATCTTGTACGTTGTAGTACATTTACATATGTTCCCCCAGCCCACCTCATACTCTCTAGCCCCACTGTCTGCTTCATTATTGTTTACTCTCATTTTTATTTCTATTTTTTGTTTGTTAATTATTATTCTTATTTTTTTGTTTCATTTTCATTTATCTTCTATTTTCATTTGACGTTCTTTTATGATTACATGACCGCTTTGCTTTTTTTTCCACATTAATTGATTTCACTGCATGTTGTAGTCCCTACTCAGGGCGAGGACTGGATGTAAAAAAGGCATGTTAGTGCTTATCTATTATCCTCGTAAATAAAGTATTTTGTCTTGTCTTGTCTTGTCTCTCTCTCCCTCTCTCTCTCTCTCTCTGTATGTCAATATGTCTCTGATTATCTTTATCTCCTTCTCGTCTTTCGATGATCTGCCTGTCTCCCTACCTTTCTGTCTGTTTCTTTGTATTTCTCTCTGTCTGTCTGTCTGTCTGTCTGTCTGTCTGTCTGTATATTTGTCACTCTCTCTCTCTCTCTCTCTCTCTCTCTCTCTCTCTCTCTCTCTCTCTCTCTCTCTCTCTCTCTCTCTCATCATGGAATCATACTGACTATCCTGCTGGATGTACGTAAATGTTTGCAATGTTGAAACTGAATTTTTGTTTATAAAGACTTGGTTCTTGCCAGCACTCTCGGTGACCTTAAAGTATCCCGATGGTGAACATAGTATACCCAAAACAGTCAATGTTACAGCCAGGTAAACTACATCCTTGTGAAGAACCGGTCCAGGACTGACAGCAACAGGGCTCAAGTATGCACGTTTAGGGAACCGACTTCGGCAGTGACCAGGACCTTTCATTGTTGAACTTTAAATCATGTTTGAAGCAAAAAATAAATAAATAAATAAATAAATAATAGAAAAGCGCCCCTCAAATTCAGTCTTGGTAAAACGAAAGATCCTGACAACGCTAATCAGTTCTAAGCATGTGTAGGAAGGAAATTGTTCCATTATTACTCCTTGAACACGACCTTGAAGTTCAGTTCGAACGAGGTGATGACTTAAACAGCTACAGAGGAGAAATGAGCAGGTAGAAATCTAGGCCAAGGATCAAAAAACTTGTTCTGGAGATATATGAAACTAGAAGGAACTTGAAAGTGCTCAAGAATACAGCGAAAGGCGATGAATGCAGCGATGAAATGAAGCGGATAAATAAAAAAAAAAAAAAAGAATGGAAGGGAAAGCTGAATTTAACAAGAGTGTGACGACACTGAGAAAAAAAAAACAACAAACAAACAACGCAGACAACAACTACAAAACGAATGTTTTTCAGGTTGTAAAAGACCTGACCAAACTGAAGCAAAGGAAAGTCAGCGCCATTCACGACAAAGAAGACACTATCGCGATCAGAAAGAAGGCCTAAAACAAAAATCGACTGAAAATTGCTCGGAACTGCAGCACAAGCGGAGCAAAGGAGACCCAAGCGTGCAAACGGCAAAGGATTCATTAAATGAAGATGCTTTACAGTACAGCGTAAAGAGGTCGTACTAGCACAGAAGGCGCTGGAATATCGTAAGGCTGCAGGCACTGACAAAATTTCTGCAGAATTCTTGAAACATAGCAGACAGGCAATAACCATATGCTGCCACCTGCATTACGATGACCAATGGCTCACCTCATGGGATCAATCACTAATCGTCATCTTTCCCAAGAGAAAAGGTCTCCAACAGGGGCCAGAACTACCACTCTATCAGTTTCATCGCTCATGCCAGTAAGTTTTCCTTCCATGAAAACCAAGCAAAGTTCAACTCTATTCTAAATACAAATACAGCAGCCAGTAGATACCATCATTGCTGAAGAACAGACTGGATTCCACAGTGGTAGAAGTACCACAGAAGAGATCTTTTGGCCTGCCTACTGTTTTCGAAAAAACTTCCAACACGAGAGGGAGTTCTGACATGTCTTCAGAGACTTCAAGAAGGCCATTATTTGAGTCCAGCCTGATATGCCATTGACCACGAGGAAATATTCTGACATTTGCCAAACATAGATCAGCACTAGTCAGCAACTACACTCCCAAACTAGCGGGGTAATACTCATACAGGTTACAATTGAAAAGTTGCCCAGTACTTGAGTTGACGTCCGTCATGGCGCCCCCTCCACCTGTAGCCCCACGAATTCCTGACTTCGTCCTCATGCCACTCATTTCCCAGAGCACAGCCTCACCTGGACTCCCTCACCTGTCAGCCACCAGCGGACCTCACAGACCTCACGCTATGTCAGGTCACCTTTGAGTCCCGCTCCACAGCCATTCAGGATGATTTCACAGTCACACACACACACACACACACACACACACACACACACACACACACACACCAACAGGAACATTTCTCATGACAGGTCCTGTCTATTTTGGCATAGAGTATGGCTGCACACAAAGTTTGTTCTTCTACCGACACGAAAGAATAATAAACATTTATGTCATGATACAAAACCACAAAAATAATCCAATAAGAGAGAGAGAGACAGAGACAGAGAGACAAAGAGAGGGACAGAGACAGAAAACATGAACATACGTTTATGTCATCATACAGCAGCATGACAATATTTGAAAGGCTCCAGTTTGAAACAACGTTCATCATGTCCTAACAGTTTTGGAGTAAACATCAACTTTCACAGACCAACAACCGAAAACAAGAGAATAGAAGAACCATATAAAAGGTATCGAAAAAGGTCAGTTCATATGTTTTGACTACATTTTCTCGATTAATGCACCACAAACACTTCTCAAATAAACAAAAACAAACAAAAAAAAAAAAACCGACTCTGTCCGACTACAGCACTCAAATATTTACATTGGTTCTCTTTCAAAGAAAGATATGAAAAAAAAAAAAGGAGGATGAGGAAGAGATATAAAAAGACAATGAGAAACATAAATAAGGATGAGGAGAGAGATAGAGAGAGAGACAGACAGACAGACAGACAGACAGACAGACATACAGAAGACTAAGGAGAGAGAGAGAGAGAGAGAGAGAGAGAGAGAGAGAGAGACAGACATACAGAGACAGAGAGAGAGACAGAGAGAGAGAGAGAGAGAGAGGGGGAAGGGGAAGGGGAAACAGCATGGGTTGGGAAGGAAAAAATACAGACAGATAGATTGACAGATAGGAAGATAAACAGAGGAACAGGCTATTTAGCATCTGTTCTTAATGTAATATGACATGACGATTACACTGGAGGTGAAAAACGGGTCGACTGACTACATTTAATATCCCTCATTTTGAAAGAGAGCAACCCATGTAGAAAGATAACCGTGTATTTTAGAAAGTTAATTGTAAAGTTTAGGAGAGTACCTCTTCCCGATTAAAATTTAAAGTTTACGCAAGTAAGTGTCAACTGTTAAGTAACGAGAGAGAGAGAGAGAGAGAGAGAGGAGAGAACGGTGAGAGAGAGAGAGAGAGAGAGTGTGTGTGTTGTGTGTGTGTGTGTGTGTGTGTGTGTGTGTGTGTGTTTTCAACCGCACCTCCTCTATTTTCCCTAGACTGGAAAGGTTTCTTGATGGACATAAGAAAGGGAAACAAATATTTTATATACCACACACTAGAAATGACTATAAAGCCCGTACAAAGAACAGAGATAATAGAACAAAGCACAACACACCAAATTATACCATGAACCAAAATAAAGAGGATGAATATTTTTTTTATGACGATGGTGATGATAAAAATTTTTTTTAAAAAAAACGACAACGACGACAACGTCGACGACGATGACGACGACGACGACGACGACGATGATGATGATGATTTTGATGATGATGATGATGATGATGATGATGATGATGATGAGTAGCAGCGGTGATGATATGTTGTACCCAGACACTAGAACATTCAATTAATATTTGAATGAGCAAGATGTATATAGTAGTTTGTTGGGTCACATCATCTCACAGTTTGAAGTTAAAGGAGCAAGATGTATATAGTAGTTTGTTGGGTCACATCATCTCACAGTATGAAGTTAAAGGAGCAAGATGTATATAGTAGTTTGTTGGGTCACATCATCTCACAGTATGAAGTTAAAGGAGCAAGATGTATATAGTAGTTTGTTGGGTCACATCATCTCACAGTATGAAGTTAAAGGAGCAAGATGTATATAGTAGTTTGTTGGGTCACATCATCTCACAGTATGAAGTTAAAGGAGCAAGATGTATATAGTAGTTTGTTGGGTCACATCATCTCACGGTATGAAGTTAAAGTAGGAAGACAAACTTACCAAAAGTAAATGTTGAGAATTCTACCTTGTCACTCAGAGAAGCAAACCATACTGAATTATGGAGATGTCCAGGTGGTAAACGCTGACAGATACATACACATTACCCATCGACATGTTTTCACCAGTGGACACAGGAGATGTCTATGCACACATCCATTCTGTAGTCTTGTGACCATGACTAAGACTGATGGTCTCTTCAAGCCACAACAGGTTACTGGCTCTGGCTATGGTACTAAACGTGATCTTCACGCATGCTATGTCGGTTCGCTCGACAACATGAAGTAATGAAAACAGAATGACGAATCAGTCTCCAGTGTTTTTTCAGTGTGTTCAATATATTGTAGATTTGTGCCACCTTCGCAAAATCCAGCCACAGTGTTGCGCAAGCCATCTGCGCTGTCCCTGTCTGTGTGCAGTCTTACACACATGTATAGAAGTTCCAGGGTGTGACCAAAGTTTTTACACCAGTCTAGAAACTGACAGTAGTTGGTTTGATCTAATAATTGTGCCAATATTGTGGACACGGGTGCACCTTTCTGGACAACATAAAGACACCAACATGACTGTCCCCCCAAAACATAGGAAAATACAATACACATGTCACTCTCAAAGAGGGGAGAGCTGCCGACACATTATTCCATGAATCACAAGACACTTCTTTTGTCTGACAAGGGTTGCAGTACTTGAACTTAAGCTCAGTCAATGCCGAGTTATGCCGGGCAAGTTGGTTCAGAAGCACATCGTTTACATAGCACAAAGGCAGGCTCAGCTTCCTCAGGTTGCAAAACTTCGACAAAAAAAAACAGTCACTGGGGATGACTTTGGGTCAGCTCCACCAAATAATCTGCTGTCTAGCTGTATCGGACATTCACAAGAAATGTCTAAGGTTGAAAGAAATTTGCATCGAGAGTCAGAGGCACACACGTTTTCAGAACAGCAAGTAGATAGAATGCATCTTGAAGGCTCATATATGTTAACACAAAGTGTAATTCTGATATCTTCTGTGGTGGGTGACACAGTGTTCTATGAACTCTGACCAGTTTCGTCCAGTCTTACACTGGAAAAAAATTAGAATATCTGTTATCTGAAACTTCTATCAGTACTGATATCAAGGCACAGGTAGGAGTGACAAGATGTTTCACCATGCAGTCAAACGTGCATGGTTCAATATGAAAACTGTTAGCATGAAAACAGGACACTTCCAAAAAAGCGGCCCAAACGTTTTAATATCTTCAATCTTGCTGGGCGCATATAATCACAGATTTCGTTTTCATTTCCAGAGTCGTTTAACTCCAAACGAAGTACTGGTCTCTTATACTCTAGAATTTGTTCACAAGCATTTCGAACATTTAGGTGTGTGTTAAACAACCGAAAAAGGTCATTAAGCCTTAGGGACTCACATATCCTTAGCCAGACTAGTACGGGTAACTGGCCCAGAGTCTGAAGTGAATCTGGTGAACCTTCCATTTCTGTTGATGACAACCTTGTGATGTCGGTTGTGTCTTGGATGGTCCTGTATTGCTGTCCACTTCAACTTCGTCTTGATTCTGCATACAAAAAATAAGCAATATAAATGACAAATCACCAGACCAGTAATTTTAATGTTATAAAACAAAAATCAATTGTTGATACCAACAATATTTTGCGGCTGCTCTTAGGATATTGACAGTAAATGAAATCTATATTATCAAATAAAAACGGTGAGTCATACACAAAAATGGTCATTGAAAAACACTAAACATTAAAAGACTATTTTTTAAAAAAGAAAGCGCGTAGTTCCGCCGGACGATACTGAAAAACAGATCACAGGACAAACCCAATGCATTTCGACCTCTTGGATCTTCTTCAGGCAAAAACAAACAGCATTTAGGACATTGAAAACGAAAAAAGAGCAACCATTTATATTCTCTGATTCAGCGCAAATGTTTGAAACTTTAAATTGTTGAATACACTTAGTGAACATAATTATGGAAATAGAGAAAGAACCTAAAAGCTATTGGGAAAGTTAGCAGCTATTATGAAATGCTGGATGCAGATCTTGACAAAGAAAGAGCCAAAAAGTGAAGGTCAGGGGTCCACCAGCCCCCCCCCCCCCCCCACCCCCCCCCCTCATATCCCCTCCCTTCCACCTCCCCTTCCCCTCCCATCCCATTTACTGGGCAGATTCCGCCCACTTCCGTCACTCCCTCCTTTTTTGGGAGAGGGAGGTGTCTCTGTCTCCTTCTCCCCTTGTGTTTATTGAATGGTGCATTGGTTGAATGAATAAGATAAGATAATGTTGCTTATAGCCCAGCCGACCGCAGAGGGCCACATCAGGGCTGTCAACAGGATTTTCATGGAATCTGCTGTAAAATGTTTGTGTCTCACATCGTGCAAGTCCCAACACTCCAAAAGAATATGTTTCATTGTGAGTGGCACATGACATGGAATGCACCACGGAGCTTCTTCACTCTTTAAAAGGTAGGAATGAGTAAAATACGAATGGCCAGTGTGCAGCCGGCACAGAACTGTTTCTTTCTTTACGACCACCAGACGAAGATGAGAGGAACTCCTTTAGTTTGGACGGATCTGAAAGAGTTTGTTATTCGTCTGTGTATTCCAGTCCTCCTGCCAGAGGTCTCTGACATAATCGTTAATTTTGGGTTTCAGATCCGAGCAGGGGATAGGTGTGTTTGACAGTTTCTCTTGTGGCATTCTTGGCCAAACGATCCACCATTTCGTTCCCTCCAATGCCAACATGACCAGGAACCCAAGCCAGAAGAATGTTGTAACCCTCCCACTTTCAACTTGGTAAAAAGTTCAAAAAAGTGTAAAAGTTCGGGATGCTGAAGGTTGCGGCCAGCTATGGCCTCCAAAGCTGACAGTGAATCCGACAAAAAACAGAAAGTCCCTCTTCGTAGATTGGGAGATTATCCTCAGTGCCAGAACCAGAGCTGTAACTTCAGCAGAGTAAGCAGAAGCGTCTGAAGGAATATGTTCTAACAGTATTTGAGAAGGAGCACCAGGGCAGTAGGCTGCACAGGCCACTCCATCTTCAGACTTGGAACCGTCAGTGAAAATTTCTGATAGGATGGGAGTTTTGAACAGAGCTCAGCATACAACGCCTTGTATGCCAGAGAGCTGGTGGACTCTTTGCGAAAAGCTGCAAGATCAAACGAATCTCTGGTGTGAAAAAGGTCCACGGAGGCTCATCTGGAAACTTGGAAAAATCAGACACAACTCCTAGGTCTAGACCTGCATTCCGCGCGTGAGGCTGCATACGAAGGCCAAACGGCGGAATACAGTTAGGGTTGTTTTCGAATTTGCTTTGGAACTGAGGGTCAAAGACACAGTCATAGGCAGGGTTTTCCGGTTCAGAGAACAGTCTGATATAGTAATTCAAAGATAGTTTCAGCCTGCGGTTGGACAGTGAGGGTTCACCTGCCTCTGCGTACAGGCTGTACACAGGGGTGGTGCGGAATGCTCCGAGACAGAGACGAAGCCCTTGATGGTGGATAGGGTCCAAGAGTTTGAGGTAAGGACGGTCTTGCAGAGCCGTACACAGCACAACCATAGTCCAGTTTGGAACGGACCAAGGCTCTGTAGAGGTGCAGCAAAGTTTTCTCTATCATCAGCGCCCCAGTCAGTGTGTGCTACGACCCGTAGAATATTCAGAGCTTTCTGGCAAGAAGTTTTGAGGTTTTTAATATGGCTGAGAAAGTTCAGTTTTTGATCAAAAATAACCCCCAGAAATTTGGCTTCCTTAACAGCTGGAATGGTGGACTTATCCAGAAGAATTTCAGGATCAGCAAAAAATTGACGAAAATTGTGAAAATGGATTGACTGGGTTTTGGTACGTGAAAAGGTAAACCCGTTTTCCTCGGCCCACTGTTGAATCTTGTTGACACAAAGTTGGAGTCGACGCTGTACGCTGGCGTAAGAAGCTCCAACTGCGTACAGCGCGAAGTCGTCAACAAACAAAGAGGACTCAGAGCCCTGGCCTACCGATTTCACAATGTCGTTGATTTTAATGCTGAAAAGGGCAGGAGAAAGGATGCTCCCCTGAGGTACACCCAACTCCTGCCCATGGATGTCCGAGAGTGTGGTGCCAACACGCACACCTGGAACTGTCGATCAGCCAGAAAGTTTTTCGATAAACAGAGGCAGATAACCACGAAAACCAAGTTTATGCAAATCCATAAGAATTCCTGATTTCCACGTGGTGTCATACGCTTTTTCTAGGTCGAAAAAGATAGCGACCACATGCTGCTTATTGACAAAGGCGTTGCGGATGGTGGTTTCCAGACGGACTAAATGGTCAACTGTCGAGTGGTACTTGCGGAACCCGCACTGTTCACTGGCCAAAAGGCCATCGGTTTCCAGCTTCCACATCAGACGGGAGTTGACCATCTTTTCCATCAGCTTACAGAGGCAGCTGGTCAGAGCTATTGGGCGATAGTTTGATGGGTTGGTAGGGTCCTTTCAGGCTTTGGGATTGGAATGATCAGGGCTTTCCGCCAGGAGGGCGGAAAGCACCCTGTGGTCCAGATATGGTTATAGACTTTAAGAAGGGTCTGGAGACAGCTTTCTGGAAGGTGTTTCAAAACCTGATAATGAATGTCATCCAGACCAGGGGCAGTCATTGCAGGTTTGCAAAGCTGATTTTAGTTCGTTGATCGAAAAAGGCAGATTGTAAGCTTCAGAGTTGTCTGATGTGAAATTGTATGAAGATTTCTCTCTGATTTGCTTGTTTCTTAAAAAGGCTGCAGATTTATTTGAAGATGAGGAGTTCTGTTGGATGGTGGAGGCCAACAGATTGGCAACAGCTTGTTTGTCAGTGATCAAAGCATCGGCAAGTTTCAGGTGATGAATGGAGGGGTTGGTGTTCTTCCCTTTGATTTTCTGATGATGTTCCAAACTTTTTTTCTTTGAAGTTTTAGATGTCAGCCCGGAGCAGAAGTTTCTCCAAGACTGACGTTTACTGATTTTGAAAGTGTGTCTCGATTTGGCACGGAGTTTCTGATGGGCTCGAGCGTTAGGACCAGAGGGTCGTTGGTATACCTGACGCTGAGCCCGTTTTCGTACTTTTGAGATTTGTTGGCAGTCAGAATTAAACCAGGGTGTCTTTGGCATTTGGGGTTTGTTTGAGGAAGTTGGAATGGAGGCCTTGGCGCATTTTATGAGGATATTGGAAACCGTTTCTGCGGGATCCGGACTTTGTAGAACTTCCTCTGTGAGTTCCCCACGGACAGTTCCTGCAAAAAGATCCCAGTTCGCGTTGTTGAAATTTATGTTTCTGGAACAGTGCAGCTTTCAGTCATTTTGGATTTTAGAACAATTGGAAAATGGTCACTCCCATGCAGATCGTCAAGTGCCGACCACTCATAGTCCAGGAACAGCGAGGGGTCGCACACTGACAGATCCAAACATGAGAGAGCACCAGTAGCAGAGTGGAGGAAGGTTGGAGATCCATCATTAAGACAACACAGGTCAAGCTCTGAGAAGACGTTTTCCAGAAGGAGACCTCTAGACGAAGTATCAACGCTACCCCAAGAGGATTGTGCCGTTGAAATCGCCCAACAGCAAAAAAGGTCGTGGAAGCTCCTCAATCAGGCTGACCAGTTCTTGTCGACTGATGGATACAGAAGGAGGCAGATATAGACAGCAAATAGTGACTGTTTTATGCAGAGAGACTCTGGCAGCTAAAGCTTGGAGGGAAGAACTGAGGTAGGCAGGGCTAAACAGAAGAGATTTGTGGATAAGCAACGACACACCACCAGTCACTCCAACTGCAGAAGGCTGTGCTGGTTTAGAAAGAACATTAAAACCAGATAAAGAAAAAGATTTGTCAGAGCGTATCAAAGCCTCTTGAAGAGCTAAGACAGCAGGTTTTAAATGTGACAGAGGAGCTGCAGCTCTTCAAAATCAGAATTCAAACCTCGAATGTTCCAGTGAGATATTATTGAATCCATGAGAATGGAGAGATGACAACAGACTTCACTTCTCAGTCCATTACTGTCTCATCATCATCCGACTGCAAAGGAGAATATGGATTGTGTGTTTCCAGACTTGAATATCTTTTCTCTGGACTTTTTTTTTTTCTCTTGGAAGCTCCAGAGGCAGATGATGGGCCATCCACCTCAATGACCTCTACACCAGAGGGCTTCCCTGGAATTGTGCCTTGATGAGGCACCGCTTGGGGCCGCGAGAGCCCCTGGGAGGAACAGGGTTTTTTTTGGGGGGAAGGGGAGCTGTTGAAGCAGAGGGTCTCCCAACCTGTGTCTGCAGGGCAGAATGGGAGGCAGCAGGTTTTACGCCACCACTGAGGGAGTTTGTACCTATCACAGGGGTAGCGGATTTCTTGCCTCCACTGGGGGCAGATGGTTTGGATTGCAGAGTCTTAGAAAAACAAAAGGTGTCTGTCTGACAGGAGACAGATACTGAAGAAACTTGTTTAAACCTGAGAGTTCGGACTGCGGCGATGCGGCGGACTGCCCAGAACCAACCTTTTTGCCTCATGGAATGGAATCCTTCTTTCCGTCTTCACCCTTTGGATACTACTTTCCTGGCGCCAAACCGGACACTCTCTAGAGGAGGAGGGGTGGCCGCCTCCACAGTTTGCACAACGCGCCGGATGAACGCACGTGCATCTCGTGGCTCGGTTGGCAGCAGACGCCACAAATCTCCTCTCCAGAGCATCGATCCCGCACATGGCCAAACTTCTGGCACCGGAAACAACGCATCGGGATGGAACATATGGGCTAACTTTGACATTCAAATAGCCCACCTTGATAGACTGTGGCAGCGAAGGGGTGCAGAAGGTCAGAAAGAGAGGGTATTTGTTGGCACTCTTTCAGAACCCTTACAAATTGTGACTCTTCGCACATCCGTGACTCTTGAGATTTCAGTTCGAACCTTATCTCGTCCTCCGGTACTCCTTTTAAGTCTGGGCAGCGAATGACCCCCTTTGAAGAATTCAGGTTCTTGTGAGGCGACACCTTGATTTTTCGGTCGACAAGAGTTGTTGATTTCAGGAGCCGATCCGATTGGCATTTTGTACCGCATTCCACCAGAAATGAGCCATTTCTCAGTCGTTTGATTGATTTTTTAGATTTCCTGACAGACAACTGAAACCTTTTTTGGATTGCAAAGGGGCTGAGTGCAGACAAAGTTTGTCTACATCGGCGCCCTCCACCACCACCACCACGAAGGCCAAGATCCAGACTCTGTTCGGATTTCTGAGTCCGAGTCAGAATCATGATCACAATCTGATCTCTCTTTGTCTCTCTTTCTTCGTTTGGAAGGGAGTTTAGATATTGAGGCCATGGTATATGATTTAGGAATTCGTCCCTACCCTACCCACCCACACCATCGAGTCCAACTTAGGGGCCAGGGCCAAGAAACTCTCGTCTTGGACCCCTTCCGGGTTTCAGGAGGGATATACAACAAAGCAGCGCCAACTTACCCTATCCCCCCCCCCCCCCCCCCCCCCCCCCCCCCCCCCCCGATTATGCCCAGCTCCCGGAAACAGAGAACTGAGCACTGCAGGGGTTACCTTGCCCAGCTGGGGGACTGCCTGTTTTGACCTAACCCCATGCAGGGGAAGCCGGTTGACACACACAGGCCCATGTGTGCCTCCTGTCTAGGAGAGGTCCGAGCCAAAGTGATGTGTTGAGGGCGCTGGCCCTCTCAATCACCAGGATCTCATCCCCCTCCGTCACAGGTCGCACCGCACGGGCAAACGCGGCGGATCTTAAGAAGACCACAGAGAGAAAAAGGAGTGTGGAAAAGAAGACTTGAAGGGGAGACGAAGATAGAAAAGAGCCAAATAAGAAGGGCAGAAAACAAGAAAAGGAGAAAGGCGGGTTACTATTAGTCAGGATCCTCACCCTTAGCCTGTCTGACATGGGAAGCCCTACCAGGGGCATCAACTCTTACCACGTTGTGCTTAGGCCAGACAGCATCTTCGACTTTTCAGGCCTAGAAGCATTTTAAAAAAAAAACTAGCCTATCTTCAAGTATTGATGCCCCCGCCAGCAAAGCCTAAGGGATCACAGGACACGCAAGCCCTCCGACCACGGCAAGGTTGCAACCCTCGGAGGGGTGAATGAATACTGACCGGATGAGAAATTGATGTACATTTCATGCATGTTTTTTTTCTCGTCGTTGTATCAGCATTTCTGTCATGATTTCTTTACCAAGATTGATTCCTTTTTGTGTGGTTTCTATACTGATTCCGTGACTGAGTGACAGACTGACTCATTTCACGTTTGTTGTATTATAAAATGGTTTCTTTGAATCCACATCTAACGAGCAATAAGTTTAACAAATTGTTTCTCACGATGTTTAGAAACATAGCTATGAACAAAGAACACCGGAAACAGATCAGAGAAAAATGAATTGACGGGGTAATACTTGAATCCCGAGCAGCAGATGAAAAGCTGCGGGAGAGAGAGTAAGCAGTCGGTTTAGTGTTCAAGGTAAACAGTTCCCTTTGCAATCTTGAAAAATGTAATTTTGTGAGTAAAATATGGCTCGGATCTTTGATCAACAAGATGATGTTTTCACAAAATAGGAAGACATGTTCCAAAAAGTTCAGATACTGTATTACTTGCTTTATATACAAAATCCGAAGAAGAAGATTCAGGTATGGCGTGTACAAGATCTCAGATTCCCGAATCTTCTTCTTATATTATGAAGCAGATCCAACGATTTAGAAAAGAAACTACGGTTGAGAAAGCTTCAGCCTAAGTTCAAAAATGCAAACTGATTCACGTTGGTTTCAGATGGGTTTTCAGCTGAATGTTTTTGTTTTGTTTTGTTTTGTTTTTGTTTTTTTAAAATCCTGTCCTTTGATCATCGAATGCTAGCTTTCGAAGAGGAGAACTGTCCAGTGTGCGAAAGGCGGAATCAGTATATTTATTCCTAAAGGAGACAAACCTAGGCAATACATAAAAAAAAAAAGCTGGTAGCCAGTTTGGCTCTTACATGTTGTGTATAAGATTCGGTCATCTGACATTGCACATTGTCGAAGAATATTATTTGTCTAAACAAATTAATGAAGATAAGGCTGATTTTTTTCATAAACAGTTATACTGGTAATAACTGTTTATAGTTTGAGACTGACATATGACGCAGCAGTAGATATTTCAAATTTGAATGATTAACCTTATTATTTTTAGATGTAGATTTTGACAAGGTTTTTGATTGAACTAACTGAAAAATCATGTCAAAAGTGTTAAAGGAATTTGCTTTTCCATATGAACTTGCAGATGGGTAAGTACATTTTACATTAATATTAAATCATGTGTCACTGGAAATGATCCGGTTTCAAACGGCTTCAAAATTACGGAATGTTGAACCCAAGGAGACCCGATATCTCCGTATCTATTAATCCTATGTGCCGGAATTCTAGCAATAATAGTTAGAGAAAGTATAGGTATTCGGGAAATACCAATGATTAATACTGAATACAAACTTTAACACCCAATATGTAGATGACAAAGGGTTTTTTATCAGCAGATGATAGAAAGTCTTTAGGGACATGTAAAGATGTCTGGCTTACGTTTGGGCATGTTTCAGGCCTTCGCGCTTAAATTCTGGCTAAACAAGCGGTCAGAATGTAAGAAGAATCCAAAGCTGGGTACATAAATCATACCTTGGAATGGACTGAAACGAATCTAAATTTCGTGTATTGGGAATGTGGTTCTGTAATGATTCAAAAATTGTGTAAGCAATAAAGCCTGTAATAAAATCCGACACTCAGATTTCTTTATGAAATTGTTGGTATATATATATTGCTATTCCCTGACACTCAAAGATTGTATTCTTTGTTTCTTGGTAGGTTGCTTCCTCGTTGGATGAGAGAGAGAGAGAGAGAGAGAGAGAGAGAGAGAGAGAGAGAGAGAGAGAGAGAGTGTTGTTGTGGTATAGTGTTTTCTCTGACAATGCTAAACGTGTGTGTGTGTGTGTGTGTGTGTGTGTGTGTGTGTGTGAGTGTGTGTGTGTGTGTGTGTGCTTGTGTATATGAGTTTGTGTGTGTGTGCCTCTGTGCGCACACACACACACACACACACACACACACACACACACACACACACACACACACACACACACACACACACACGTTTAGCATTGTCAAGAGAAACACTATACCACCAGCAACCAATGCATCGGCGCTGTATAGGCTGAAGGCCACAGATCATGGTCTAGAACACTTGTGATACCAAGAACACGGAAGAGGCGTTTTACAACGTCAAACTATTATCACAGCCAACCTCCCAGAATGGGGAAAACTATCCTGAGATCACAAGAGAGAGAGTAGCATGAAGCTGTACCTCACGTACTTCATTACAACAAATGATCCTGATACATTGATATGACTGAGCCACAGGATGGCAGAATGGATCAGGTTCGCATCTATGAAACTGAGAACTATGCCAGTCTAGCAAGCAGCTAGAGGGAATCTGACTTCCTTGTCTTGCCGGAGAGGTTTCAGCAAGAGAGGTGTTTGCTCATCAGTCTATAATCTTATGACACAGTTTCCAAATCTCTAGTAAGAAGAGAACCCTAAAGGAAATGGACCCTAAAGGAAATGGCAGTGTGGTTGAGGAGGAACCAAAATGCAGTTCATAAGATTCAAATTCACAACGTAGAATAGGTGTCCAATAGTGATGAGGATAAGACACTCGCCAAAACAAGCACGCCTGGACACGCCCAATCATGCTGGCGGTGTCGGTTCGAATCCCGGCAGTGCCAAAAACTATTTCTGAAAGTGGAGAGGCATTTCGGAATCGTGACCTGGATGTGGCCCGGCCACCTGAGGTGCCGGGAGTTCAGGCTGAAACATGTGTCAGGGAAGGGGCAGGGAGGAGGCAGGAGTTTGTTCCCTGATGACCTGCTGTTAAGGTCTTCTTGAGAGTTTCTTCCTACTAGGCTGCAAACCCGGTGTGCAATAATGAAAAAAAGGATGTGTGTAGAAGGCAAAAGGCTGCGCTAAGCAAATTCTAAGATACGTAAGCCACTATTTATGTTCCCACACACTAAAATGTATAATGTCCTTTGTTTGGCAGGTAGAATCACTGGTGTTCTACCTCTCCAGTGTTATAGTTCGAAGACGTTGTCTTATAATAAGGCGGTAGGGGTTGGGTGTAAAAGGAAACTGATGTTTTGTGGGTTTTTTTTAGTAAATACTAACATGCACACTCCAAACCCTTCGCACGATGTCCCCACAAACTTACCAACTCTTTTATGCACATAAACACTCTCATACCCCAACATCCGTCCTGCCCCTTCCACACACTCATCTGCAGACGCACAGGGACATATGCAAACACACACACACACACACACACACACATAGAAGACAAACACACACACACACACACACACACACACACACACACACACACACACACACACACACACACACACACACACAGAGGCAGAGAGCAGAGAGAGAGAGAGAGAGAGAGAGAGAGAGAGAGAGCAGTCAGTAAATTGTATTAGCAGCTGAGTATGAACGCGTTTGGGGGCCGGAATAGCTCGGTTGGCAGAGCGCCGGACAAATCATTTTGGTGATCCTGAGATTGCGGGCTCAAATCTCCGCTGGGCCGTTTCCATACGGCGGGGGGGGGTGGGGGGGGGGGGGGGGGGGGGGGGGGGGCACGGAATTAACATTGGTTCTGACTCCCATTTCCCAAATAGTCCTTCGAATGAAACTTTTATCGAGGTTCCGTGTGTGAAAGCAAACATAACATCTTGCAATCCCATCTCCAACTTTCGGAAGAGAAGGCCAGTTTGGCCGTTGGTATGGATGACACGTTACATATAGCATGCACATTGCGTGAAAAATCGAAAGAATGAAAGAGTGGTTGAACTGAATGAACGAAACTGACTAAATGACACGGGAAACAACTGAATGAAACGCCGGCAGGCAGCTCTTCAGTCGGCTCTACCCAGGTAGGCAGCCCGTTGTATAAACGAGAATGTGGATTGTAAAGCGCCTAGAACTTGGTCTCTGGCCTGGAACAGGCGCTATATAAGTACTCTCTTAACTATTCTCTATATAAGTACTCTCTCTTAAATGTTCTGTCGCCGGGGTTTGCAAACAAAATTGACCTATGTTCTCCAGTTACTGATGTGTTCAGCTAAGTTTCGTTTCTAAGTTGTCGTCCATCTTAATTCAGTATCATTTTGATTTGTGACTAATGGTGCTTAATAATAAAAACTCACAGCTAGTACTCAATGCATTCCTCTGTGGTCTACTCAAGGAAGTCCAGAAGTATATTGCAGAAAAGAAAAGAATATTGTATTTGGACATTCAGCAGACGTGTACACAGTCGGGAAAGAAAGATGTTCTTAGGCAGATCTCAATTACTAATTTTTCCTTCTTTCAAAATAAAGGCATTGTGGTTGCAAAAAATACTGAGAATATTCCAACGAGAGAGTGCACACTGCTATTCTGTTTCAGTAGATTAGCTACCTTATTTTGAAGAGCTTCATGTAGGAAGGGGTTACAAAACAAAATCTGCCCAGCACAAACTTCTTTGTTTCTTGTTTGGTCAGTAGGTTGTAAGATCGTGCGCGCGTGTGTGTGCGCGCGCGCGCGCACACACACACACACACACACACACACACACACACACACACACACACACATACACGCACGCACGCACGCAAGCACGCACACACACACGTACGCAGGCACGCACACAAGCACACACATGCACACACAAACACAAACACACGCATACATGCACACACATACACATACAAACAAACAAAATGAGAGAGAAAGAGAGAGGCAGGCTACAAGAGAGAGAGAGAGACACAGAGAGAGAGAGAGACAGAGACAGACAGACAAAGGAGGAGGGGGGAGAGAGAGAGAGAGGACAGGGAGTGAGGGAGGGATACAGACACAGCGATGGAGAGAGAGAGAGAGAGAGAAAGAGAGAGAGAGAGAGAGAGAGAGAGAGAGAGAGAGAGAGAGAGAGACAGAGACAGAGACAGACAGACAGACAGAGAGACGAGAGGAGAGAGAGAGAAAGAAACAGAGAAAGAGATGCAGGCAGGCTGAGAGAGAGAGAGAGAGAGAGAGAAAGACAGAGAGAGACAGAGAGAGAGACAGAGAGAGAGAGAGAAAGAGAGAGACTGAGACAGAGACAGAAAAGGGAGCGATAGAGACGGAGAGACAGCCTTAGAGAAAAAGAGAGGGAGACTAATATGACATAATTTATTTTTAATATATGAAATATTATATCTGGTACAACAGAGAGAGACAGAGAGGGATTAATATAACAATATCTTTTGAAGTGTATTGCAATTATCAGCAAGAACAATATCACTTCAGGATTGGTTTGCTCTTTGGCATAACAGTGACGGTTGACGATTTGTTAACTTGGCATAGCCATCATGAACCATGTTGAGTAAAAGACTACGTCGTCCTCATGAGGCTATACACAGGTAAATGCACTCATTTTCAGTTCTATCTTCTCTTGATTTGCCATGAACACTGCAAAACCAAAGTTACCTAGAACTCGTTCCCCACCTCCCCCCTCACCCCCCACCACCACCACGCACCTCTCTTCCTCCCACACCTAAACATAAGGAATAAAGTTTGTAAATCTGTAAAATCCGGCAGAAAAACCGAAGACTGTTGTTCACAGCCCTTTGAATCCTGCAGAGTGGGCGCATGTATAAATATTTCCATTGCCATCTGTACAATGAGACTGGTGAGCAACGGAATCTGTGTATTTGTCATATGACCTTTTACAAATGTCTTTCAGTGTCAAACGGAAAATGTGTTATTCTGTATCTGGATGTTTTACATGTTCTACAAGAGCATAACATTTTTTTTTTTTAGAATATATACCATTTTTTGCTATTTTCAATTAACGTTTGATGTCGTTCCTCTAAGAAAGCAATGAATGACGTCTATAATACCAAAATTTATTCAAAAAGGCCATAGCCCCTCTTGAAGGGGGTGGTTTATACATGCAATGCATGAATTTAAGAATCATACACGTAATGCAACTAAAAGGAGAACAAAATCACATGAATACAAGAATCAAAACATTCAACGCAAAGGAAAGGAGAAGGATATCAATCACGCACAGCAAATGGTGCGGATTTTGAACGCCTTATACAAATAGATGGCAAATTGTCTTATAACATCTTCGCGAGCAGAAGTGACCAGTAAGATAAGCCTAAATGCAGAAGGGTGTCTATGATATTTTGATGGGATGAACTGGCTGCTAAGTGTTTCCAAGGCGGGACAGCAAAACACGAAATGAACCTCGATTTCACGAGTCTCTTTACACAGAGGACACACAAGTTCAATCTCCGTACACTCTTTACGATAACAATATCGATGAACGTTAATATCAGCCACTCGAAATCTAAATCTTGTTATTATGTACTTTAAATGGCAGTCCATTTGTATAGATAAGTAGGTTGGGATGCGATGTAGTGGATTGAAGTGTCTGAGAGAGAGAGAGAGAGAGAGAGAGAGAGAGAGAGAGAGAGAGAGAGAGAGAGAGAGAGAGAGAGAGAGAGAGAGAGAGAGGGAGGAGGAGGAGGAGGAGGAGGAGAAAGAAATGTTACCTGTGCAGAAACGGATGATGATATCAGTATCCAGATTATATTTGGTCAGAAGTCACCACTTCAGAGCTCTCACTGTCAACCTCACGAAAGCGCTAGGGGTGAAAATGCACTCACTGTCCACACACAATGTAAAACGTGAGCACGTGCAGATTGTAGTTCACCTGAAACACGCTTGAGTCAGCTTGCATGGCTGTGTGTGTGTGTGTGTGGTGTGCATGTGGGTGTGTAGTGTGTGTGAATCTACGGGTGTGCACAGACCCCCCCCCCCCCCCCCCCCAACGCACTCACACACATATACGAATGTATGCACTCACTCGCGTTTGTACACACACACACACACACACACACACACACACACACACACACAAGTATGCCATGCTAGTTGGTTGACTGTCTACCATGTCATTAAAGGCAACAGTCTGTCTACCATCTCGGGTCAGCTCATTGGCAGTCTATCGTGTCATGTTAATAGTCTGACTGTCTCCCACATCATCACCATGCCATGTCAGTTGACTGTCTGTTTACCATGCTATGTCAGTTGTCTGTTTGTCTACCATGCCATGCCGGTTGACTGTTTACCATGCAATGTCAGTTGACTGACTGTTTATGATATGATGTCAGCTGACTGTCTGTCATGTCATATCAGTTGACTGCGTTTACTCTATCGTGTCAGTTAACTGACCGCCTTACCCTGTTAGGTCAGTTCACTGAATGTCTACCATGTCATGCCAGTTGACTGACGAGCTGCCATGTCGTTTGACCAACCGTCTACCAGGTTATGTCAGCTGACAAACTGTCTACTATGATATGTCAGTTGATGAATGTCTACTGTGTTATGTCAGTGATGATGAATGTCTACTATATCATTTTAGGTGGGCTTGCTGTCAACTATGCCACGACAGTTCATGTCTGTCAGCCTTGTGATTCCAGTTGATGACTGTCTACCACGGCATGTCAGTGGACTGACAGTCTACCGTGTAGTGCTAGTTGACTGACTGTCTACCGTGTAGTGCTACTTGACTGACTGTCTACCACGTCATTCAGTTCACTGATTGTCAGCCATTTCATATCAGTTGGCTTACTGCTTACCATGTCCTGTCAGTGAGCTATGTGGGAAAACTTGGTAGCTGTCAGCTCCTCTCCTAGTATTCAGACGACAGAAAAGTGATGGAAGCCTCTCTCTGTGAGACTGGTACACAGGACATCAGGTCCGTTGTGTCAGACAGTGTTCATTCATAATTGCCAGCTCTTCATATTTGTTTACCTGCCCTTGATCTTGTGTCACCTCATTTGCATGATAATGCCCCCTCGACCCCCCCCCCCCCCCCCCCCCCCCCCCCCCACACACACACACACACACACATCATTCTGGGGGTGTTTGTTTTGTCAGATATTTCGATGCCTCAGTATCTTAGCAGTTATTTTTTTTCTCACGGTTCTGACTGTGTTAACGTTGAGCCTGATCCGCCCCTGCACGCGTTTCTTCCCACCTTTCATCGCTGCCAGTGTGCGTCTTTCTCTACTAGTCCCGCTTTCTGGTAGGGCACCAGTCGTCGTCTGTTGACCCCATAGGGAACTGGGCTTTGGTTGGACGTGACGACAGAACTCCGCCGCCCCCCCCACAGAACTAGAGAGTAGGGCAGCTATCATTATGCTCGGACAGCGACGCAGAATATGGAGCATGTTGGAAGGGCTTGTTTTTCTGACAGGCCGATTCATACAAAAACTTTGTTATTTGAGATTATTGCCTGCACGGACTGTGGTTGTGTCTTCATAGTAATGACTTGGCAAAGATTTGGACTTAAGGGGAGGGGGGTGAGAGGTTGAAAGATGGAGGAACTGGGAACATGAAGTTAAGAAAATATAGATATGAAAACTCTTCACTAGCTGCATGAGGGAACCATCACAATCCCTTTCAAAGGCAGGTCTGTTTGTGTTGCCTGCTCCGAGGCCTTTCCTCCGCTGGATCGGAACTCATCAGGGAGACAGGGCTGGTTGTGTCTGTGCTCCTGGCGCTTTTCATCTCTATAATATATTTTCTTAATTTCATGTTCCCAGTTTCTCTCATCTTCAACCTCCCCCCCCCCCCCCCCCCCCCCCCACACCCCCACATTCCCCTTAAGTCCAAATCTTTGCCAAGTCATTACTATGAAGACAGCTGAGTTGTTGACCTGCGCTTGTTTTTTTCCCCCCCACTATTAAATTGTTCGTCTTTGTATTTGTCTGACTTTACTCAAGTTTAAAAGGCTGTGCCAGTCTTGAATAAAAGTGACCCTGTGTTAGGTTTTCTTATGGGAGCGAAAGTTACCCTATTTGTTTATTGTTTACTGTTCCCTGCCTCATTTCATTTTCAATTTCGTTTCGATTAAATCGAGGTTATTTGTATTTGTTCTGTCCCTCTGTGTGTTTGTCTTTTGTTCTCCCTTGCATCCATGGGTGGATCCTCCAGCGTAGGCTCAAAGATTGTCCCCTACATTTTATACTGTTTGCATAATGTCTTTAGTTTTTCAGCAACTTTTTTCCCTCCACACACTTTCGTTTGGTTTCATTTACTACCCATCGCTGGTTGCTTTGGGGATGCTGTTGGATTCTTTTTTGAACCCTTGGTGGTGAGAACACCACGGTATTATGGACTGTGGTGTGTCTCTATTTGACGCCAGGGGCACAGACTAACCAGTCGTGTCTTCTTGATGAGTTCTGATCCAGCGGACGAAAGGCCTAGGAACAGACTATACAAATAGATCTATCTTCAAAGGGATTAGAATGGTTCTCTCATGCAGCTAGTGAAGAGTTGTCATATCTATAATATATTATCTTAATTTCGTGTTCTCAGTCTCTCCATCTTCAATCTCACCTTCCCCCCTCTCCTTAACTCCAAATCGTTACAACGAAGACAGTTGACTTGTTGGCCTGCGCTTGTTTTTCCCTCCACTATATTAAATTGTTCGTCTTTGTATTTGTCTACTTTACTCAAGTTTAAAAGGCTGTGCCAGTCTTGCATAAAAGTTACTCTGTGTTAGGTTTTCTTATGGGAGCAAAAGTTATCCTACTTGTTTACTGTTCCCTGTCTTGTTTCAATTTTATTTTACAGCAAAATTAGTGTCTCCTGAGTGCTTGTGAACTTGTACAAAGTAGATTACTAGTGGTCAATGCCACTGCTTGTTATGACGTAAATCGGAGATTTTAACTATTTCACAGCTAATTATAGTCTTCTGAGAGTACCTTGTACAATGCAGAAGACTGGAGGTCGGTGCTGACCACTGGTCGTCTGCATTGCACAAGTACTCAGGAGACACTTCTTAACTGTAAAATAGTCGAAGTATCCGATTTACGCCATAGTGACCAGTGATAAGTGCCACTGACCACAAGTCATCTACATGGCACAAGGTACACAAGTACTCAGGAGAAACTAATTAGCAGGAAGAATAGTTAAACTCTCCGATTTACATAAATTGACCAATGGTCAGTGACACTGACCACTGGTTGTCTGCATGCACAAGGTATGCAAACATTCTTGAGACACTATTTTACTGTAAAATAGTCGAAATATCTGATTTACGTGATAGTGACCAATGGTCAGTGGCACTGACCATCAGTCTTCTGCATTGCACAAGGTACACAGGTATCCAGGAGACTATAGTTAGCTGTGAAATAATTAAAATCTCCGATTTACGCCATAATAACCAGTGGCCAGTGGAAGTGACCACTAGTAACCTGAACAGTACAAGGTACACAAGCACTTGGGAGACAGTTAAAATCTGCGATTTACGTTATAATGACCAGTGGTCAGTGGCACTGACTACTAGTCATCTGCATTGTACATGCTAAGATATACAGGTACTCAAGAGACTGTAATAAGCTGTAAAATAGTTAAAGGAGGCAAAACGGGATGAAACAGCAAGGGTACGTGGTCACAACGACACGTAGCTACGACGACATTTTGTCACAACTCCGCTTGGTCACATTGGCACTTGGTCACATTGGCATGTAGCCGTCTTGCTTCCCCATGCATATATGGGCGTACTCAGACACCCGAATTGACCCATGCGTGTAAGCTAGCGCGAAAAATGTTAATACGTATCTTTTAGTGAACGAGGTGTGTGTGGGGGAGAAGGGGTAGGGGAAGTAGGAGGCCATCTATTGAGAAGAGTCTAGAACTACACTTTGTCTAAACCCGACGGACTGTACACAGGAAATGGGGGGGGGGGGGGGGGGGGGGATATGCAAAATATGCAGGCTAACCCAAATTTCATTTTAAAGGCGGGTGTGCGTATTGGGAAAAGGCAGAGAGGAACACCTGAATAACCCTCTCTCGTTTTGAAGGTGGGTTGGGGTGGAGGAAGATTCTACATAGTCCTAGATTGACCCTTTGGCGAGGGGGGGGGGGGGGGGGGGGGGGGGGGTAAATCAAGGCTTGTCCAAACTTACCCCCGGGGGGTGGGGGGTAAGTTCCAACTTGGGGGTGGGGGGGTGTTGAGTTCTAACTAGTCCTAGAATGACCCATGGGGCAATAGCAGACTAGCGCGGATGTACCCAGTGGTAAGTTCCAGAGGGGGGTAAGAATGGGCTGTTACACCGGGTCCATCCACGGAAAACGGACGGTACGAGGGGGCAGCGTGGTCAAGTCAAACAGCAAACAGTGGAGTCCACACTGGATCCTGCTATCAGTTTCGATTTCATCATCAAGGTGTCTCTGCCTGCGGACTAGTCTATATACGCTAAGTTTGGAGACCACACTGCGCAGGGTCTGCAGCTGATGGATATGTGAATCAATGCCCAAGATAAAAGGATTTAACACGAGGGTCTCATGGAGACGACTTAGCAGATGTGCGACCCACGCTTGAGCCCAGCGAAGTGGTCAGAGACCCTGAGTTACCTATGTAACATGGTCTGCGCGAATGTTGTATGGCACTCGTAATGTCATTTAAAACGACAACAAACCGAAACTTTGCCGAAATAACGGCAACTTCGCTTTCTTTCTCTCCTCGTCCCTCGGCTAATACTCCAAATAATTAACGAGTAGGCTAGCTCTTGCTCACGCCGTCATAAAACTAAGCACACGCCCGTAACTCCAAACGAACGCTGCTTACAACATAGAATCGCCTAGCACAAATGAGAGCACAGAGCACACAGAACAAACAAGGACACATCATCCCCTATACTCTGAAACTCGCCATTGGTGAGATGTTCGTGTCCGTCACATCTTGCAATTCCTACGATGTCTTCCTGGACATTGTCCATACTCAACACCAGGGTGCATGGGTTTCATGTTCGTGTTGTCCATCCTGCCAGCATACGACGGCCTACTCTTCTCCAATTTGAAAAGGGATGAGATTCACAGTGTGTATGGGATTTGTTTCTGCGTGTCTTGAGGCGCGTGGCCTCTGTTACAGTTTGATCCGGGGGACAAGGAGGGCACCGGGGTGTGCACAGCTGTTAACACCAGAAGAAAAACAGTCTGTTTTCCAACCTGGCTGTGTTAGGTGAAAATTGAACCCTGGACCTCGGAATAAGCGGCTGATGTCCTACCCCATATCAACCGGGCCTCTACAGAGGAAAAGCATGCTTTGTTTTAAAGTCTAAACCTGAAATCGAAATAACTCTTTAAAAAGGAACGCATCAAATTAGACTTTCTAGTATTGACATGAATAAACCGGTATACCGAGTGTTTAGAAATATTAGAACCAGCAGCGTCGTAAGCAATATGGACGGAGGGTGGGGGTTGGGGAGGGGGGGGAATCCGAGGGGCACCAGCCACCCAAATGAAATGCTGGCCCAACTGCTTTGATGAAAATTTGAACATGTTGGCTGCCTGCCGTGATGTCTTTGTCAATTTACCGATGTTTTTTCTTCCTTGTTACCCCCCCCCCCCCCCCCCCCCCCCCCCCCCCCCCCCCAGTCCCGGTATGATGGCTGGCAGCTTTTGAGGGATTGACTGTGAGAAGTCACGACTAAAGTGGATCCCCCCCTAACGATATGAGCCGTCTGCAGGTCACCGCAGACTGGAACAGACAATACTGACGGGAGACAGTGGATGGGGCGGACACATTTTAAGGGAGACAAATTCAATCTAAATGGCGATGCACACATCGCAGTTAGTAAATTATCCCCCATTTACTTTAACCACGCTCGCGCTATCCACTTTCTCATTCTCCTCCTACATCCCCCACCCCTCTACCGTCCCGTTCCCGAGCATTTGAAGTGCAGGTTATACAGAGCTGTACAAAAGATGACAGACTGTCACATTCATGGGATGTGTCAAGCCAGGACTCAAACCTCAACGCCCTGAAAGAGAACTAAGAAGCTGAAACTCTCTCTCTCTCTCTCTCTCTCTCTCTCTCTCTCTCTCTCTCTCTCTCTCTCTCTTCAGAGATGAAGAGGCAAGGGACCAACTGGACAGGCATTCAGCGGGCAGCCCAGAACCCGAGTGCGATGGCGGAGTGTTGTCGATGGTCTATGCTCACCCTTGAGCTATGGGCCTAAGTAAGTAAGTAATCAACCACTTTCGCCATAAACCCAGTCTTTGGATGCGTGCAAGTGCACGTGGATGATACGTTTTCTCGCATAGGTATAAACGTTTTCCATTTGGATGTTATTCAACATACCCCTGACTTCTGATGCATGTGTCAAAATATGCTGTATCTGAATCGAATAATTTCTAAAATGGATTCACATCGTTGGAGTTCAATTTGTTCATAGTCCTCAGAATATCCATGACACCTTTTCTTTCCCTTTTTACACATCTCAAGCCAGCCCTTACTCAAGCTTAATTTTGTGTGGTGAATAACATTCCATGATATTTATAGCCGTTTGTCACTCTAACTTTCTACTCCACCATAAAAACCATCTTTCATATTTTGATAAGTAACCACCTTTTCTGGAAAAAAAAAAATTAGTTTTTTCAGGTTCACCGTTAAATTTAACCTGTCTGATTCCTTTCTCAATGTGTCTGATTTTGCAAACCAATAGGGGTATCTGCTAGGAGGATAACATCATCAGCGAAAAAGCATTAGAAAAGCATTGAGAGAGAGAGAGAGAGAGAGAGAGAGAGAGAGAGAGAGAGAGAGAGAGAGAGAGAGAGAGAGAGAGAGAGAGAGAGCATTATGAGGGCAACAGTAGACCTGAACACCAATACACTTGGAGTAACATTAAGACATGATTTACATGACTTACACATAGAGAAAAATCTCGCCACTGGTTCGCATTTCATTTGATTCTTGACTTGATCTTTGCATAGATCCATAGAATTAACGAGTTTAGACAATTCCTCCATTTGTTGAAAAAATATTTATTTATCCATTTTGTTTGTTTATTTGTCATCGTTCTATGACTGTTAACTGTCTTCTCATTACCCCTTTTTGTCCATGGTTGTCGCTGTTTCCATTATCATTGCCAATTGTGTTTATGTGATGTGAGGTGTGTGTGTGTGGAGGGGGGGGGGGGGGGGGGGGCGTGTGCCCGTGTGTATTGTGTGTGTGCTGTGTGTGTGTGTGTGTGTGTGTGTGTGTGTGTGTGTGTGTGTGTGTGTGTGTGTGTGTGTGTGTGTGTGTGTGCGTGTGTGCGTTCGTTCGTGCGTTCGTGCGTGCGTCTGTGTGTGTGTGTGTGTGTGTGTGTGTGTGTGTGTGTGTGTGTGTGCGCGCGCGCGCGCGCGTGCTGAAGAGCAAATATGGACATACGTGAGTACAATGTTGCAAAGTTGATTTCATGAAAACCAACAAGAAATGCAAACACAAAATCTCACCATTACAGATATTGCTTTTTTCTTCTTTTCGCCATTTATTTGTCTTCTCTATCAAATCTCAGGTCCTGTCAGACAGTAGCAGTATCTGGAAACCAAGCTATCTGCTCTGCTAAGAAAATGTTTGAGTAGATAAAAAAAAAAAAAATGGGGTTACTGGATGCTGTCAGATCGTTTCAAGGGACTCTTGTTGAGTGAAAGGAAGAGGATGCGTAAAGCTTTGTCCTACAGAATGGAAACGATCTTTCTGATGGAGGTCTGTAGAAGTGTGATTGTAGAGAAGACACGAGCGAAGGAGGACGATCAAGATGAAAGAGGAGAAACTATTCCACTGACGATTTTATGATGCGGACTAATTTGACGACGACGAAGTCTTTCTTCTTTCAGTCATGTAGAGCTGGACACCGTCTACAGTGTGCTGTGGCCTGCGCCACTTTGTGGGCGTGTAGATATCTTTAGAAAGGTCCTTTTTGTGTCCGTTACATGCATTGAGAGAGAGAGAGAGAGAGAGAGAGAGAGAGAGAGAGAGAGAGAGAGAGAGAGAGAGAGAGAGAGAGATATGGGGGGATGTACTTTTCTACAATTTTTTCATGCTGAGGGAAAAGATTTTTAAGCACAAAAATATGAGGAGGAGGACGAAAGAATCAATCAATATACCTGCGTGTTTCTATGTCAGTTGGTGTTGGTGTTGACTGTGGGTATGCTGATGACATTGTTTTGCTTTCTTCTACAACACAAGTGGGCTCCAAAATCAATTAGACAATTTACAGAAAGCATCTGACATTTCAGATCTAACAGTGAATCTAGATCAAACTAAAATTATTGTTTTCAGAAAAGGGGGGTCATTTGTCTAAACTGAATGTTGGTACTACAAAGGGAGAGAAGTGGAGGTAGTTAATCGCTACAAATATTTGGTTTCGCTCTCAGCACTAGAATGGGTTTTGATATTGCATTAGATGAATACGTTAGACGAGCAAAACGTAAAAAGTCGCAGAAATTTTCAAAATAATGTGGGCTTTAGGAAATATGATTTGTCAATATTTTTTTTCAAACTTTTTTTATTCACAAATAAAGCCAATGTTATTGTACGCAGGGGAGCTCTGGGGATTAACTAAATTTCAGTCGATTGAATCAGTTCATTTGTTTGCATGTAAGCGCTTGTTCGGTGTTAGTCGCAAAAGTCCAAATACAATGATATATGGAGAAACAGGCCGATACCCTTTGTATATTGATACTGCTATAAAGCAATAAAATATTGGTTTAAACTCCAAAGTATGTCTATCCATAGATTTCCTAAACAGGCACATCTCATGATCTTAAATAAGATCCCGAATTTACCCATGGTCACTCTAATTGTCATAACTGGTCTATATCTGTTAAAACATGTCTTGATACTTTGGTTTTTTCAGATGTTTGGATTAATGGAGGGGTTGGAAATGAAACTATTTTTCTTAAAGAATTAAAGCAGAGAGTGATCGATTGTTACATGCAAAATTGGCATTCAAAACTTTCTCAAAGTGAACGGTTTAGCACATATATGTCTTTCAAATCATCCTTCCAATCAGAAAATTACCTGTCAGCTATCACTATTAGTAAATTTCGTTATGCTTTAACTAGATTAAGACTTGGAATGTGTGATCTGAATATAAATAACAGATATAATGAAAAATCAAAGAAATGCCCGTTTTGTAATAGGATAGAAAGTGAACTTCATTTTTTTGTTAGAATGTCAAACATATACATTTCTAAGAGAAAAATATTTG
>JADBJO010010318.1:31443-33943 GCA_016801955.1 Conus betulinus
AAACGAGACTTGGACCAAGAACACCAGGAAAAGTTCAACTTTTGATGTCACTATGGGGATCGTATGATGGTGCCGAAACCTGCGAACTTGTCGGACTATTCATGCTATCTAACATTCAAAATAAACTTGGAAAACAAATTGGACTGTACAGAGATGATGGCCTCGCTGCACTGAGTGATAGCCCTAGAAACATTGAAATAAGAAAAAAGAATTGTGCAAAATCTTCCACGACCAAAATTTAAAAATCACCACAGAAGCTAACAAAAAGATAGTGAATTATTTAGACATCACGTTAGACCTCAACCAACATACATTTAAACCATACAAAAAACAAATGACACACCTGTCTATGTAAATATCAAAAGTAATCACCCACCTTCCATACTCAAAACGATACCTAGAGGCATAAACAAGAGATTATCTAATCTGTCATGTAATGAAACAGTATTTAACAACACTGCAGCTGATACCAAGAAGCGTTACACCAAAGTGGCTACAACTACAAATTACACTATGATCCAGGAAATGATATGAGCAGACACAAGAAGAACAGGAAAAGGAAAATCATATGGTACAACCCCCCATACGATGGAAGAGTTAAAACAAACGTTGGGAAAGAATTCTTTAAATTCTGACATCTTCTTTCCCAAAAGAGCACAAGCTGTTTAAGATATTTAACAGGCACAACATCAAATTATCATACTCATGTATGCCGAATCTCAAAAACATCATTGATTCAACCAACAAAACGAAAAGCAGTGCAGAGACAAACGAGGGTGAAGAAAGGAAATCTTGCAACTGTACCAAGAAACAACAGTGCCCTCTAAACAATAAATGCCTCCACAGCAGCAATATTGTATACCAAGCCACTGTAAAATCAGAGAACACTGAAGAAACATATATAGGTATCACTGAAAACCAGTTTAAAACTAGATATGCAAATCATAAACAGTCATTTAACAAAGAAAGATACAAAAATCAAACAGAATTGAGTAAATATATTTGGAAACTCAAAGATAAAAAAAAATAGACTACAACATATCCTGGAAAATCTTAAAAAGAGCTGCATCATACAATAACATTTCAAAAAGATGTAATTTATGCCTAACAAAAAAATATGATCCTATGCAAACCAAAATTAGCAACCCTAAACACTAGGATAGAAATGGTTAACAATTGCAGACACAAATGGAAGTTCCTATCAGGGAGCAGAAATCAAAAACACACATGAAAAACACTGACCGCACGTGATGGCAGACAGCGAACACGTATAAAAAATATAAAAAAAAAACACCGACAACACCGACCCCCCCATACCCTGACGATGCACCAGCAAGAAACAGCGCTGTAGGTTTTTAGCATTTACATTTTATCAAAGTTTTAACAGATGCCGCTCCCAACCTGGTTGAGCACTTTTTTAAAGTTATTGTTGGTTAGCAACACAATTATTATATATATATATATGTCGTGGTAGACTATCGATTTCGATAATGTCACTGTGCAGATGACCTTCTCCCATGAGCACGAGTGTGGCTGGAGAGACCGATTCTCGAGGCACACACCCGTGGGCAGTAGGGGCAATTGAACGTGGCTAATGTGGGAAGGGAGGACACCGAGGCCTTGCGTTTTTCTCTTGCAGAACTGGTATACTGCAACACACACGTGCGTGTGTGTGTGTGTGTGTGTGTGTGTGTGTGTGTGTGTGCGCGTGTGCGCGCGTGCGTGCGTGCGTGCGCGCTCGCGTGCTCGCGCGCGTGTGTGTGTATGTGTGTGTTAAAAGTAAAGTTAGGTGTTTTTTTCACATCACCACAGCTGTGTTGCGACACGTTTTAAAATAACGACGCGATTGGAAATAATATTTCAAAATGTGTCGAGTTTATTTCAGAACGCGTTGGTGTGTGTCGACACGTTTTGACATAGCGACGCGATTTGAAATAATTATTTCAAAACGTGTCGAGTTTATTTCAAAACGCGTTGGTGTGTGACGACACGTTTTTGACATAGCGACGCGATTTGAAATAATTATTTGAAACGTGTCGAGTTTATTCAAAACGCGTTGGTATGTGTTGACACGTTTTGAAATACAACGCGGTTTGAAATAATTATTTCAAAACGGTTCGAGTTTATTTCAAAACGCGTTGGTGTGTGTCAACACGTTTTGAAATAAAACTGCAAGTTGAAATAAATTCACCAAAGTCTTTGAGTACAACCATTCCGGACAAAAACCTACTGGATAAAACACTACCCACGCAGAACAAAAGCCCACTAGACAAAAGACCACCCCTAAAGGACAAAAATACCACTGGACAAACACGACTTTATGCACACCCATTCATGACCGAACCCACTGGACAAAACACTACCCATGCCGGACAAAAGCCCACCACACAAAATACCACCCATGATGGGCAAAAATCCACTAGACAAAACTTAGTCTCTGTGCAGCATTTTTAAGGACGAAGAGACACCAGACAGAACACTACTGATGCGACTTGAAATA
>JADBJO010010318.1:38943-46443 GCA_016801955.1 Conus betulinus
CCTTCCCTGAAGTTTCTTTTGTTTTCCAGTGCAGGATATTTAGATTGTTCTCTCTCTCTCTCTCTCTCTCTCTCTCTCTCTCTCTCTCTCTCTCTCTCTCTCTCTCTCTCTCTCTCTCTCTCTCTCTCTTCTTTCAAGTGCAGTCTATCTGTATATACATACTGTCTGTAATTCACATTCAGACACACAAAACAATCCTCTCGTTCAAATTAATGTACACGTGTATTTGGATCTGAAGAAAACCTATGTCCCCACCATCCAGCAGTCATATTGATGACTGAAAAACGGATGTCAAACGTCACATCAGTTGCTTCTACTGTTGCTTGTCTTGTTGCTATTATACTTCATAGCCATTGCTGCCGTTAGTTCTACTGTTGCCGTAATTGCTACATGCTTTTACTGCTGTAACTACAACCTTTGTTATTGCTCTTTGTGCTACTGCTGCTGCTGCAACTATTGCTACTACTATTACTGCCGCTGCTGCTGCTGCTACTGCTGCTGTCACCACTATTATAACAGCCATTGTTTGTGCTGCTGTTGTTCTTGCTGCTGCTGCTGCAGCTACCACCTACGCAGCCAGGACGACTGCTCTTTGTGTTGTTGCTGTTTTTTTGCTGCTGCTGCTTCTGCTGCTGCCGCCACTGCTGCTGCTACTGTTGCTGCTGCTGCTGACAATACTATTGTGACGAGTATTGTTTGTACTGCTGTTTGTATCGCTGTCTATGCGCTGCTGCTGCTGCTGTTGCTGCAACCACCAATACTATAATGATTGCTGATTGTGCTGTTGCTGTTCTTGCTGCTTCTGTTTTTACCACCACCACTACTATGTCGACTACAACTAAACAGTTCTTTTTTCTTACTACTACTTTCACACACAACAACAACAACTACTACTACTATTACTACTACTACTACTTCTACTACTACTACTACTACTACTACTACTACTACTACTACTACTACTACTACTACTGCTGCTGCTGCTGCTGCTGCTGCTGCTGCTGCTGCTGCTGCTGCTGCTGCTGCTGCCGCTGCCGCTGATTCTACTATTAATGCAACCAGTAACGCCATCACCATCAAAGCCGCCATCACCATTACGAAAACGCACTGTAATCATTTGTATCCAATCTGGAGAAACATCTTGAAAGCCAGTTTCTCCATATTCATCAAACTGAAGGATTGCTGGAGGGGGTCGACGTGTTTTCCACTGATGAAGGACGTCGCACCTCGTGAATCGATCACAGCCAGATTCGTCCTCTGCCTTCGTACAGTCCTCTCTTCCATCGCACCATCCATCACTGGAGAAGCACTGGCGACCCAGAATGATCTATGTCACATGTGTTGATCAGATGGAATGAGAGAAAAGGAGGAGAAGAGAGGCGAGAAAACACACAGAACCAACCAACAGACCGTCGTCCATTTTCTTACTGAGTGAAAAACTATTCTACTGGCGTGGTGACAATACAAATGATTTTGTTTCAGATCCAGCTAGCGCAACGGGAAAACTGCCACGATACATGTTTCCCCGCTGTCTCCCCTGTGGTCAATGGGAAGCAAGTGCCCAGACTGCAACACACACTTTTTCCCCCCAACCATTCCATGATGCTGTCTGCAGGCCTTTATTTGTGTCCTTTCTTTCTATGCACTGCTGCATGGACGTTAGTTTTGGCTTGTTCACTTGATGTTGTTCATATCCACAGCATAGGTTTCCTTAGCGACTGAGAAGCTGATCGTTTTGCGCACTTCATTATGTGTGACGTGGTCAGCCTATGAAATGCTGAGTACTACTTTTGATGTACCCCATCTGCAGTACTTGGATCTGAAGACTGTTTAATTGTGAGTTTTCCAGTGCCAGTCTTTGAATTATCATGAACAAATAGAGTTCGAAAAAAAGCGTATGAACAACAATTTGACAGACTGCACTGATGCACTGAACCACTCTTACGCTGTGTATTGAACAAGTACCATGCTATCTGTCTTTGTGCACACATGTTTGATGGATTAAATCAGCTTCAAGCCCATTGTGTTTCACTGTAGCCCGTCAGTGCACTGTTTCTATGCTGAAAATATGTTCGGTCATACTCCTACTACTATGAAATTCAGTTTGGTTTACGGCAATTGCTCTCTCACCATATAGATACAACCTCGTTGAGGTTACTTTCGCCAACTATTTCATTGCTTTAGTGGTGAGACGGACACTTTTGTTTATGCTGACTTTGCTCTAAGCAGACCGTCTTTGCGAGTAAAACGAGGAGAAACCAAATTCAAGGCGATGGCCACCTCACAGTCTCTGATAATTTGTGACGGATTTTACTTCCATGACTCGTCATCTCAGCTGATTTGTTTTCAGTTTGCTCGTGCTGTTCTCTTCTTTCAACCTCTAGATTCATAACAGCACCATATGTCATCCTTGGGGACCGAAGCTGGTTAATCCTTGTAAGGGAGCCCATGTTTTTTTTTCCTACGATTTGTTTCTCGGCTCTTAATGTCCAGCCTCTTCGTTGTGCTTGTTTTGCATGTTTTATCACTCTTTTTACACATAGCATTATTTTTTGTAGCCCATGGCCATACAAAAAGTTAATGGCTCCTTGTAGTAAGACAAAAGACATGGTTCAGTGAATCTTCCTTAGTTCCCAGGTACTGTAAACAGATGTTCTCTTGAAAATGAAACCGAGTATGGTAAAACACACAAAATACAACACCAGTTTTAGTTAACTTTCTTAGCCCCTACCGTACTATGACGAATGATGGATCTATACAAAAGTGTGATGTATCTGCTATTATTGGTTATAGCGTGTTTTTAGAAGCTCTGTTCTTTTCTCGAAAAGAAGTCTAAAAATTCACCCTACGTAGATGAACAGGCAAACAAACTGAGCTAAAAAATGAAGTAAATAAATGAGGGACCAATTTACACACACACACACACACACACACGCACGCACACACGCACACACACACACACACACACACACACACACTCACACATGCGCGCGTGCGCGCGTGCGCAGAGGCACCCATGTAGACACACACACACACACACACACACACTTCTTTAGTTTGTCCACACTGCGCAGGCTTGTCCCCTGGACACAGAAACACATCAGTGGACCCTCCAGGGCTGGGGAAGACACAGAAACTTTCATCACTGCCGTCAAAGCAGTCAGCACGATGGTCACACACCAGTGTGTAGGGCACAGACTGCCCTTCCTCACTGCAGTCAAACGAAGGGGGGGTGGATGTACAGGTGCAGAGCACTGACTCGCAGATTGCCCCCAGCCGTTCTGTCTTTGTTGGGGAATCCAGCAGTCACTTTTTGAATCACACGCTAGAAATCTGTGCGTCACGTGCCTCATAGGGCATTGAATCACAATCGGCATATACATGATTGAAGGGGTTTGATCATCAAGCGACACAATCTGTATGCTGTTAGCCATTTTCCTTTGAGGTAGACTCTTTTGTGCTCATATCACACAATATAGCCTGCTGACCAGCCACTTTCACAGTCAATTAACACACACTCCACGTTCCTTATGAATCCTATCGCAGAGTATTCCACAGTTGCGTGCTGATTTAGAGCAGTTGTTATATCGGTAGAGATGATAAGCAATTGTTGAATCATCCAATATAAGCTCGTTCCTGTAACTGCAGGGTATGTACTGTTAATGTTAGTCAACAGTGGTTTTGCATGCAAGGAGATGTTGTTCAGGAATGCAGTGATTGTTTTTAACGCAGTGAGTCCTATAATCAGTGTATCATGGGTACTCTGGGTGCATGTGTGGATACAGTAGGACACACATTCAGACAACTGCGTCTGAAAATAATTAAACAATCTCTCAAGTATTCAGAAAACGATGGACATTACACGAGAATTATTATGTTTTTCAACAAAACTTTTTTTTTTTTTTTTCCCTTTCAAATAGTAAATGCGTTAATGCAGCTGGCTGCAACTCAACACACGAATGTACACCGACATTACCAAACGTTACATAGAGCCTAAGATTTGGCATCACAGCCATTCCAGGGACTAAATCCAGAAGAGCCCAAGAGGGATCCGAGAGGAAACCTTCCTATCACTATAGATGTGAGATGGTTTGCTGGCAAGCACTTCCACCAACAGGCCCGGGCATGGGATGGTAGGTATGTGTATCATGATTTGTTGTTGTTGTTCCTCCTAAATTCACAACCTCCTCCCTCCCTCCCTCCCCTCTCTCTCTCTCTCTCTCTCTCTCTCTCTCTCTCTCTCTCTCTCTCTCTCTCTCTCTCTCAAGAGAAAATACACCCACAAACAGTGTAGCGTTCGAATTTCGCGTCCAAACACATAGTCAAACACGTGGATGTATATAGTTCAGCTAAGTTTATATACGAAATTAATGTCTGCATAGCACAGTTCACTTCATAAGTAATACTAATGTCTGCATAGCACAGAGTACTTAACAGATAATGCTACCGTCTGCATAGCTTAGCTCACTTTTCAATGCTAATGGCTGTAAAGTTCAGCTATTTAATTAGTAAAACTAATGGCTGTATGACCTTATACACAATATTAACGGTTGTATGCCTAATCTCTCTCCATACACATTATAAATGCTGTGCAGCATCGCTTGCTTCATGCTCGCGTCACACTTACATTTACCACCTCTCCTCCCCACACAGACACAAACCATCTGTGCCTCAATAAAGTCAGCATCTTTCATGTGCACAAACTACATCGGGAATGCCTGTTCCACAACAGGGTCCTGGTCCCACGATACAACTCATTGCATTGATCTATGAGTGGAAAAATCGCCAGGATTTTCTTTTTTGTACTCAAAAGTTCTTACAGAACAGGGAGTACTTTAGAATGGAAACGAAGAGATGCTGTCTGTGAGTCTGTCTGTCCGTCCGTCCGTAGTCAAAATGTGTTCAACTCGCTCCAGACAAACCTACTGGGCCGATCTTTCTGAAAGTTTGTAGGTATGTTCATTATGGGTCAAGGATGGTGCCTGATGTTTTAGTTTACCGTTGTAGCCGTTACTCACGGCTGTAACGGCCTGTAACGTTTTTTTCTCTTCTTTATGGAATATCTCAAAAAGCACATGGCCGATCTTTCTGAAAATTTGTAGGTATGTTCATTATGGGTCACGAATAATGCCCGATGTTTTATTTTACCGCCATTGCCGTTACTAACGGCTGTAACAGCCTGTAACGGTTTTTTGTTCTTTTTGGAATATCTCTGCAAGTACTTGGCCGATCTTTATGAAAATTAGCAGGTATGTTCATTATGGGTCATGGATGATGACTGATGTTTTAGTTTACTCCAATATGGCCATTATTAACGGCTGTAACAGCCTGTAACGGTTTTCCTTCTTTATGGGATATCTCGGAAAGCACTTAGCCAATCTTTCTGAACCCTTGTAGGTATGTTCAATATGGGTCACGGATAATGCCCGATGTTTTATTTTACGGTTTATAGCCGTTACTAAAGGCTGTAACGGCCTGTAACGATTTTCCTTCTTTATAGAATATCTCAGAAAGTGCTTGTCCGATTTTTGTGAAAATTAGCAGGTATGTGCATTATGGGTCACGGATGAGGCCCGATGTTTTAGTTTACCCCGTTATAGCCGTTACTCTCGGATGTAACGGCCTGTAACGGTTTTTTTCTTCTTTATGGAATATATCATAAAATAACTTGGCAGATTTTTCTGAAAAAAAATTGTAGGTATGATTATTATGGGTCACGAAAAATGCCTGATGTTTTATTTTACCGTTATAGCCATTACTAACGGCTGTAACAGCCTGTAACGTTTTTGTTCTCTTTGGAATATCTCTGAAAGTACTTGGCCGATCTTTATGAAAATTAGCAGGTATGTTCATTATGGGTCACGGAGGAGGCCCGATGTTTTAGTTTTTATCCCGTTATAGCCGTTATTCACGGCTGCAACGGCCTGTAACGGTTTTTTCTTCTTTATGGAATATCTCAGAAAGTACTTGGCCTATCTTTCTGAAAATTTGTAGGTATGTTTATTATGAGTCACGAATAATGCCCAATGTTTTTATTTACCGTTATAGCCACTACTGAAGGCTGTAACGGCCTGTAACGGTTTTTTTTCTTCTTATGGAATATCTCCGAAAGTACTTGGTCTATCTCTCTGAAAACAGACTAAAACGTCGGGCATCATCCGTCGCCCATAATGAACATACCTACAAATTTTCAGAAAGATCGGGCCAAGTACTTTCTGAGATATTCCATAAAGAAGAAAAACTGTTGTGGGCAGTTATAGCCGTTAGTAACGGCTATAACGGTAAACTAAAACACCAGGTATCATCCGTGATCCATAATGAATATACCTACAAATTTTCAGATAGCCATTAAAATTGTTATTAATTCAGCTGTGAAAATGGAGATGTCCTTACCAAGATAAAAAGATTTCTCAATTTTTTAAGTGGGGATGACAAAACCACAGCCTGCCTGATTGTCTAATAAAGAACCATCGTGAAGATTTTTAGATGACTGGGATAAAAATCATTCATATGGGATCTAGCTTCATATGTAAGACTATTGATGTTATCAAATTTGGACAATTGTGTATAGTTATAATCAAACTTTGCCTTAAAAAGCTCCCAGTTTGGAATGGGACTGACTGGAAAACGCAGAGCTAATTTCTTTTGATTTAATTTAATTTAGTCAATAGTTTAGAAGGAAATGTAAGAATAGTTTTATTAGATAGGATATATTTTGCACGCTTAGGAAAATGAATGTGGGACCTAATTTCAAGTTCCATTTGGTTTGAATTTTGAATGGTAGAGCATCTTAAGATGTTTTTAGCACAGACTAATTTTCGCTGATCATCAAGAGGCAAAATACCTGCTTCATGGTAAGATCCTATGATGGAACCATGAAATGGAATGCCAAGGGCTATTCTATATGCTTTACAATCTATGCTCTGCAGTTTTTTCAATAGATATTTTGGAGCACTAAAATACCTCTTGTGCATACGACAATTTAGATCTAACTGAAAGCAGAGGACAAATGAATTAATGTATTTGTGTCTTGACCCCAGCTTTGTTTGCTTATGACTTTTAGAAGGTTCAATGACTTTCTTTCTTATTTACAGTATGTTCTAAATGCAGGTTCCAAGAGAGCTTAGACTTTATATAAACACAAAGAAATTTAATATTTGAAGCGTATTTAAGTGTGATCTTGTTAACTTTGAATTCTGGAGCATTGTGACCATATCCACTTGCATCAAGAGCATCATGTGAGATTTTTGAGGTGATAAGCTTAAACCATTTTCAGACATAAACATAACAATATTATCTAGATCATATTGATATGCTTTTTTTTTTTTTAAATAAAATTTATAGACCTTTTTGATGTTTTCTTTTTCAAAGTAACATTCATCCACAAACAGATATCGGCATACTGAATAAAGTTACATTTTTTTGAAATAGATATTGGTAAATATCTGTGTGTGTGTGTGTGTGTGTGTGTGTGTGTGTGTGTGTGTGTGTGTGTGTGTG